>PVJS01023645.1:0-20011 GCA_004027185.1 Glis glis
TCCTCCTCCTCCTCCTCCTCCTCCCCCAGGCACTACTTTGCTCCTACTCTCTGAGTCTTTCTTCAGTCACCTGCAGCTAGGATTTCCCTGCCCTTGGGCCCAGGGCTCCCCACATCACATTCGAAAAAGCACCTTGGTAGCACACTTGTAATCCCAGTACTTGGGAGGCAAAGACCGGAGGATCTGGGTTCGAGGCCAGCCTCAGCTACTTAGTGAGGCCTCCGCAACTTCGTGAGACCTGGTTTCAAAATAAAGTATAAAAAATAGGGCCAGGGATGTAGCTCAGAGGTAAAACGCCCCTGGGTTCAATCCCCGGTACCACAAAAAAAATATAAAGCACCTTGGTGCCCCCATCTCAGACGTGAGACTCTAAAGAACGAAGGGGTCAGAGTGGCCTGGCTTCTATCTTCAAAACTGCCCTTCTCCGTCACTTTCCATTTCTTTATTCCACCCAAAAAATGAGATTGGAGTTATTTCTGCTCAGAACCTGAAAGAACATTGCTTTCATGTTTGACCACGAGCAGTCTGTCTCAATTACCCTGTGAAAGGCCATCTAAACATTGGCCACTCTGCTGGGTTTTTCTTTCCACATTCTCCTCCATCCCCCCGCCCCCACCTGGCCTCCAGCCTCCGGCCTCCCTTCTTCCCTTCTGTTTTCCTTGCTGCACCATGTCCTCGAGAGAACTCCAGCCCTTTTCTTCCCCTACAACCAACCTTCCACCTGCCTTTACCATGACCTCCTCAGCCTTCTCGCCAACCAGATGAACAGTGAGGGTCAAGTTTGTCTTAGAGTTCTGTCTGGGCTCCCGACCTGGGGAGAAACAGAAGGAACTACAAGTGATTCCGTTGCAGGGTCCAGGCTGGGACGAGGTGGCTGACACTGTGGAGGGTTCTACCTAGAACACCCTCAAACACAACTCAAGCTATCAGGACTCTGAACTCAGCACTAAGAAGGAATCAGTCAGGAAGCTTTGGGTCATGCAAACCCAAACTTACCAGCTCAGGCGAGCAGGGGGATTCTCTGACTTGTTTAACCACAAGAAAGGTGATGAGATAAACCTAAGCTTCAGAGAGGGCTTCAACTCTTCAGATCTTTTACCTTTATCTCTCTTTGAGTGTCATTTTCATTCTTGCAGACAAGTAGCCCTCAATAGCACCAAGAAGGTCCAAGTTAAAATGTACTATTGTGGCCGGGCATGGTGGCGCACGCTTGTAATCCCAGTACTTGGGAGGTGGAGACTGAAGGATCCGAGTTCGCCGCCAGCCTCAGCTACTTAGTGAGGCCCTCTGCAACTTCGTGAGACCCGGTTTCAAAATAAAGTATAAAAAATAGGGCTGGGGGTGTAGCTCGGAGGTAGAACGCCCCTGGGTTCAATCCCTGGTACCGCAAAAAAAAAAAAATGTACCATTGCTGGTAGGGAAGTAAAATGGTTGCAGCCACTATGCACAACAGTTCAGGGGCTCCTTGAAGTTAAATACAGAATTACCATAGGACCCAGCAATTCTACTCCTAGGTAAATACCAAATGAATTGAAAACAGGGACTCAAACAGAAACGTGTACGTGAATTTTTATAACAGCACTATTTACGATAGCTGAAAGGTGAAAACAAGCTAAATGTCCTTTCAATGGATGAATGGATAAACAAATCAGTAAATACATACAGTGGAATATTATTTAGCTACAAAAAGGAATGAAGCCTTGATACAACAGAAACATATGTCAAGAAATTATGCTAAATGAAAGAAACCACCCACAAAGATTCATATATTGTGTGAAATATCTAGAATAGGTAAATCCATTGAGTCAGAATATGAATTAGTGGTTTCCAGGGACAGTGGAAAGGGGAATGGAGAGAGTTCTTTTTCAAGATGATGAGAAGATTTTGGAACTACGTAGAGGAGGTGCTGCACAACATTAAGAATGTACTAAACACCACTAAACATTTTGCTTTGAAATGATCAATTTTAGGTCATGTGAATTTCACCACAGTAAAATTTTAAATTTTCCAATCAACAGAGCCTGGTAGTGGGACCAACAGAAAAAAATGGCAGCTCCCATTGGAGTCACATGGTTACCATTGAGAGGAGTCGCATTCCTAAAAGGTGGAAGACAGGGTACTTTTCTGGAAAAAAAATGAAACTAGTATAATACATAAGATGGGACCCAGCCGGGCGTGGTGGCGCACGCTTGTAATCCCAGTACTTGGAAGGCGGAGACCGGAGGATCCGGGTTCGTCGCCAGCCTCAGCTACTTAGTGAGGTCTCCGCAACTTAGTGAGACCCTGTTTCAAAATAAAGAATAAAAAATAAAGCCGGGGGTGTAGCTCGTAGGTAGAACGCCCCTGAATTCAATCCCCAGTACCGCAAAAAAAAAAAAAAAGATGGGACCCAATAAAATATCAGAGTGTGCAGAGAATTTAGAACTACTTTGTCAATATGGTGGCCAGTAGTTACATGTGGCTATTTAGATTTAAATGAGTTTAGGCCCTAAATGCACTAGCCAACTTTCAGGAGCCAGAGGTGCCATATTGGGCAGCAAAGATGTAGAACTTTTCTATCACTGTAGAATCTCAATCAGAGAGCATTAATTTGGAGATTTCAGAGTACAACTCTTTCATTTTTGTAGGTGAGAAGAACAAAGCCAAGAGAGAAGGGACTTACGTAACACAGGCAACAATTTAAAGCCAACCAGAGAGCCGGGCGTGGTGGCGCACACTTGTAATCCCAGTACTTTTGGAGGCGGAGACCGGAGGATCCGGGGTTCGCGGCCAGCCTCAGCTCTCTCTCTCTCTCTCTCTCTCCCTGTCTCTCTGGCTCTCTCTCCTTAGTGAGGCCCGCCGCAACTTCGTGAGACCCGGTTTCAAAATAAAGTATAAAAAATAGGGACGGGGGTGTAGCGTGGAGGTAGACCGCCCCTGCGTTCAATCCCCGGTACCGCAAAAAATAAATAAATAAATAAATAAATAAATAAAGCCAACCAGAACCAGTACTCAGGTCTTAGTTTAGGAGAAGTAGAGGTGAAGTTTTTAGTTGGAAAGAAGCTCAGCTGTCTTTCTGTTTAGAGAAGCAACTTGCTTATTGCATGCAATTTTTAAAAAAAAAACTCAAAAATATTACAAAAAAATAAAGATCAACACAATTTTCATGACTCAGAGATTATCATAATTAGCATATATATATATATATATATATATATATATATATATATATATCCTACTAGGCTTTTTCCCTATGCATTTCTACTTATAGACACATATATATGGATAGAAACACATTTTATGCATTTTGTTCTGTCTCCTGCTTTTTTTTTCACAATATATTTCAGACATCTTTATGTCATCAAATGCAGATTCATGCCACCATTTTAATATCCATGAGAGATTAATCCTGAATGGAAGATTCTGAAAGGCCCCTTGGATGCAGTGGCATTGCACAGACCCCTAAATAATCGGACGACAAGGATGGTGGCTAGGCCATTCTCAGAGAGGGCAGAGTGTGGTAAGAGTCCAGTCAGAGACAGAGCGCTCTGCCCATTGGAAGCTAGCCTTTGATAGATGCAGGAATGGGGTCTCTAAAAGATGAGATCACGTTACCAAGGTCCCACGGCGAGTTGGTGGCAAGGGTAAGGCTGGAACCTGAGACTCCCAACTCCAGGGCAGCACTTTGGCTTCTGCAAAGTCCAGCCTCAATTCTTCGCACTGGCCTTCGAGGCCCTGGTCACCTGGTTCTCACCACTTTCATTATCTTAATCACAGACAACAGCCCTTCATGGATCATCCTCTGGGTCCAGACGGGGAAATGAAGGTTCCTGGAGGGGAAAAGATGCCTAAGGTCATGGAGCTAGATAATAGCAGTCACTGGTATGGACAGAGCTTCCTGGCTGTCAGACCAGGAGCTGGGGCCTGGGCTGCGTTCCACCAGCAGACCCTCCCTCCTCTCTCGAGGGCCCTGCCTGGCTCCCCCTGAGTCACCGTAGGCTGCAGTGAGTCAGCAGCATTCCTGTGGCTCGAGCACCACAGCTCAGCCTCAGAACCTTCCTGTGAGCCTGGCACATCCTTCAGCGAGGCCTCGGGTCATAGCCCCACAGCCTGGGAGCTGACCTGCAGGGCCACGGGGCCTTGGATGACTCAGAGAGCCCCGGCTACCTCTGTGCTCGGCGCTGGCCTCTGCAATCTGTGAAGGAGCACAGGGCAGAAGGTGCTGGCTGGAGAGGGGGAACAGTGAGATGCCCCCACCACTCCTCTTTGGGCGAGTCGCTCCCACCTCTGGGTGGCAGGGGAGGGGGTTGAAAGCACAGGCTCTGCCACATTAAGCCTGGCAGCTGGGGTTGGAGTCTCAACTCTGCCTCTTACAGTGTGACCTTGGCAAGCTCTTGATTCCTCTGAGCCTCTGAAAATGGGAAAACCAGCGCCTACCTCCCCGGGCTATTGCAGAACCCAGCGAGAGCTTGTATGTAATGCACTTAGCACAGCATAGGACGCTGAGAAATTCCTGGGAACTGATAGAGATTGCTAAGATAAAAGAAAATATTGCCCAGGGTCTCCTCTCACATGCTCCTTTTATTTATTCACTCTTTCATTTGTTTAACAAGTATTTAAGTGCCTACAGGGGGTGGTGGGACAGAGCTCAGAACAGGGCTTTCCAGGGACAAGGTGTGGGGGGGGGGGTGTCACACAATTGCTAATGCTTGTGGTTAAGGCCTTTCTGAGCAGAGAAAACACAGATAATGACAGACATAGTCTCCACCATCATAGAACTTATATTCTAGTAGGGAAAGTGAGGCAGCAAACAGATAATAAGCAAAATGGGAAATAAGCAAGAAAATCCTGGAGGTGGTGACAGGTGCTGGGGGGAGGTGCTATAGATGGAGGGGCCTCTCCGAGGGGGAGTAGCTGTGCTGAGATGTGGGGGCTGGACTGGCCATGAGAAGAAGCTGCCTTGTGAAGAGGTAGGAGGAGTGTTTGTTTGGTTTTTTTGTTGTGGTACCGGGGATTGAACCCAGGGGCATTCTACCTCTGAGCTATACCCCAAGCCCTATTTTTTATTCTTTATTTTGAAACAGGGTCTCACTAAGTTCAGGAAGCCTCACTAAGTAGCTGAGGCTGGCTGCGAACCTGGATCCTCCTGTCTCAGCCTCCCAAGCACTGGGATTACAAGCGTGCGCCACCACGCCCGGCTAGGAGGAGTGTTTTAGGCAGGGCAAGGCCAGCACTGGGGCCGGGGCCGGGAGACATTCGGTGTGGAAGGAATAGGAGAGAAGGTTGCCAGAGCTGCAGGGAGAAACGGGGATGAGGGTAGGGAGTGGCCAGCCCTTTTAGGCTGTGTTAAAACATGTTTGCAGAGCCAAGTGTGGTGGCACATGTTTGTAATCCCAGTGCTTGGGAGGCTGAGACAGGAGGATCACAGGTTCGCAGCCAGCCTCAACTACTTAGTAGTGAGGCCCTCCGCAACTTAGTGAGACCCTGATTCAAAATAAAGAATAAGCCGGGCATGGTGGCGCACGCTTGTAATCCCAGTACTTGGGCGGCTGAGATAGGAGGATAGCAGGTTCGTGGCCAGCCTCAGCTACTTAGTGAGGCCTCCGCAACTTGGTGAGACCCTGTTTCAAAATAAAGAATAAAAAATAGGGCTGGGGGTGTAGTTCGGAGGTAGAATGCCCCTGGGTTCAATCCCCAGTACCGCAAAAAAAAACCAAAATAAAGAATAAAAAAAATAGGGCTGGGGATGCAGCTCAGAGGTAGAATGCCTCTGGGTTCAATCCACAGTACCACAAAAAAAAAAAAAAATGTTTGCAGCCAGGCGTGGTGGCGCACGCTTGTAATCCCAGTACTTGGGAGGCTGAGACAAGAGGATCTCAGGTTCGAAGCCAGCCTTGGCAACTTAGCGAGGAGGCCCTCTGCAACTTAGTGAGACTCTGTTTCCAAATAAGAAATAAAAAAAATCGGGTTGGTAGTATATCTTGGAGGTAGAATGCCTCTGGGTCCCATCCCCAGTACCAAAAACAAACAAACAAACAAAAAACTGTGTTTGCTAGCCTAGCCAGGCATGGTGGCACATGCCAGTAATCCCAGTATTTGGGAGGCTGAGACAGGAGAATTGCAGTTTGAGGCCAGCCTTAGCCACCATAGTGAGACCCTTTTTCAAAATAAAAAATAAAAAGGATCTGGGAATGTAGCGTAGAAGTAGGATGCCCCTGGGTTCAATCCCCAGTACCACACACACAGAGACACACAAAAAGTGTTTGCTTCTTTCCAAAGGCAAGTCCATGTGGCTACAGGCAGGGGGTGCAGAGCAAAAGCCTGGATGAGAACTAAGCTGGGAAGAGCTTGGCCATTTTCCCAGGGGGTATCACATGTCCCGTCCAGGCTGCTCTGACCCCCAGCTCTCCCAGCACCAGGGAGCCCTTTGAGGGAGTGGGAGACCACAGCAAAGCCTCGCTCACCATGCTGTTTCTGGCGGGGCCGGTTCCTCCAGCTGCTCGCCAGCAGCCCCAGTGGTTGGACCTGAGGAATGCGGAGCCCACCCTTACCCAGACACAAGGAACCTTTTCTCACCCAAGCCCCTAGGGTGAGTTTCTGGAGGCTGGAGGTCACCCGATTTTTGCTGTTTATGATGTAGGCTTTTGCTGAGCAGAGAAAACACAGCTGTCAGCCAGGGGCCCAGCATGACACCTGCAGGGAGGGACAGGGCAGGGGAGGGGAGAGGGCTGCCCAGGCTTGCTGGGTCCTCTCCCTGTCTGTGGAGTTCAGTTATCCTGGCGTTCAAGGACCTGCATCTACAGCAACTATGCTAAGCTGAAGATCATCCCCTGTACCCACTTCAGGGACAGAGCAACTGAGGCCAGGAAGAGCAGAGGTCCACCCTACTAGATACTAACAATTGCTAGCATTGAGAACTGACTCTGGGTCAGGTGATGTGGTGAGAGGTTGACCAGCATTTCACCACCACCCTGTGCTATAGCTATTTGTGGTACTGCCACTTTATAGATGGGGAAACTGAGGCTTCAAGCATTAAGATTACGTGCTCATGGTCAAGTGACTACTATGTAGAGGAATCAGGATTTGAACCCAAGCCTTCTGACTCAGCTCACTCTGTCTTCCTTTGCATTTTATTTACTTAGGTTAAATTCTTCTCCTCAAAGGCAACTTCTTTTTACTATATTAACAAAACCTTATATCAGGCAAAGGTGAAAATAAAAGCAATGAAAGCCAAATAATGTTAGTAAATTCCAGCCAGCTACTGCTGCTGTTCAAAGATCTGCGCCTGAGCCCTACGCTCCACTGATGAGAGATCCGAACAGGTGTGGAAAAGTGCCGCTGGCACTCGAGTTCCCAACTGAGGCTTCCTCCCTGGAATAATCCGAAAGCTAAAACGAGATGGGAGAGAAAATCAGCCCTCATTGTGTGCCTCGCTGTTATTTAACGCCGCTTAGCCATGTGGTCATCTCTGCAAACATTCCTGGCTTTCTGCCCCCTGCTTCCTTTGTGATTGCCCGGTTCCAACCCTTCCTGAATTGCACATTACTTCTGGGCTAGGACACGGAACTCCTGGGGTGAGGCTGACCAGCTCTCTTTTTCAGAGTCTGGGTCCCAGAGTGGGGACTGTGCAGGGGAGAGAGAGCCCCCAGCTGAGCAATAACGATTATGTAACGTGAACAAGAAATGAGCTTGGATGCTAGAAGCCATTAAGTCCTTCAGGGCGTTTATTTACTGCAGCATAACTGAAGCTATCTGCCGCGTACAGCACGCCGCCCAGGATCATACTGAAGACGCAGCCCCCCTCTCACAGCCCACAGTCTTAATTACCCTGCTGTGCTAGACACTGGCCAAGTCAGGGCTGGAACAAAGCCTTCGCATGCCAGGTATAATATTCTTCCCTCCACCTCTGTCTCCTTCCCCAAGCCCACTACCTTGGAAAAGTGCCCGCTTCCCCCACATGCCTTGACTCTCCCCAGCTCAGAGCTTTGCATACTGAGTCCTCTCTGCCAGGAATGACACACACCTCCACCTCTGCCCCAGCCAGAGTCATGGGACTGCCCGTGTTTGGATGCTAGGCTCTGCTGTTTACCAGCCCTGTTCTCTGAGGCTGGTTCTTAACCTCTCTGGGCCTCAGTTTCCTTATCTATAAAATGGAAGCAATCATAGGTCTCTACTGCTCATACAGCTGGGCTGAGGATTCAGCATGCGCCTAGCGAGATATTTATTTCACACTGGGTGAAACTCCACCTGCCTTTTGGGGCCCGGCTCCCATGTCACCATGTTCACTGTGCTTTTGACAGTCCCTGAACAGTGCTCTCCACCCCCGGGGCAGGTCACATGGTTCCACCTGGCCCTACAGGTTGTCAGTTCCCAGACCAGAGCTGTAGCTTACACATCTGGATCTCCCTACCTCCCTCCACACTGCTAGCACGTGATCTTGCACACAGTAGGACCAAGAAACAGTGTTTGCTTTGAACTGACTCAGGCCAAGGAAGGGACTTGGCCTTGGCCTTGGGCCTCAGTGAGGCTCATGCTGGGGTGAGAGAGATCTGGGTCTTGGCTTGGCCTCTGGGGGAAGGGTGGTCCCACGAGGCCACGCATGCGAGTAAGGGAGCCTGGACCCTCTCCCTTACTCCTGCAGGGCCCATTTGGATACTAGGGAGAATAGCTGGATATTGAGTGTACTAGTTTGCTTGGACTGTCTTAACAAAGTACCAAAAATTGGGTGGACTAAAACAACAGAAGTATGTTTTCTCCATCTGGGGGCAAGAGGTCTGAAATCAAGATGGCAGCAGAGCCATGCTCCCTCTGAGCTTCTGGGTGGAATCCCTCCTCGCATCCTTCTTGCTTCTGGTGGCGGCCAGCGATCCTGCCTTGCACACGTACGGCTCCAGCCTCTGCTGTGACACAGGGCTCTCTCTGCGTGTCTGTGTCCTCACACGGCGTGCTGTGGGTGTGACTCCTCTCTTCTTGTAAGGACACTAGTCATATTGGATCAGCCCTGCACAACCTTATCTTAAATTCATTTCATCTGCAAGATTCTATTTCCAAATGATCTCAAATTCACAGGTACTGCTGGAGTTAGGATTTCAACATACCTTTTCAGGGGGCCCAATTTAACCCCTATCACCAGGAGTCAGAAGACACGGACCCTGGACACTGCCACAAGAGAGGCCATAGACGCTGGGAAGGGAGGGAAAGAGGGGGAGCTGTACCCTGAGGACCCGACCACCTGGTCTCTGCCTCCAGCTCCCAGCGGAACCTTGGGCACTCCCCTCTCTCTGGGCCTCTTTCTTCTTCCTGGGAAGGTGAGGAAAAGAGCTGGCCCTTTAACACCCTGTCTCGTGAGACCCAAATGAGGTAGGGAATGTGGAGGGAGAGGAGGCCGGCCCCTGGCATGGGACTGCCCCACCTAGACGCCCAAGGCTGCACCCTCAGCCTTCCCACCCCCGGCTCCAGGCTTCTCTCTGTGAACTCATGTCTGCCCTTCGCCTTCCTTATTTGGGTCGCTTGGCTTCCCAAGTCTCCGTTTCCTTCTCTGTAAAATGCCGAGAGTGGTTGGCGCCCCATATGGCTGTTGCAAGGATTAAATGTTGAGGTGGTGCAGTTAATTCAGCACACAGTGGACACGTGGTAAACAAATAAATATTGAATGCTGTTGATTTGGTATAAAAGCAAGCATCATCCCCTCAGGGAAACAACACCTGCAACACAGAGAAAGGCAGCTCCTGGCGGCCGCTGCGCCTCCCCTCAGCCCCGGGGCCTCCTCCATGTGTCCGACTGGCTCCTCTGAGTTGGCCCTACTCAGTTACTGGCCCCTCTCTCACCCCTCAGTGAGGGCTTTCAGCTGGACAGTCTCTGAGAGTCCCTGCCAGCTGTTTTCCTTCCTTCCTCCCTCCCTCCCTCTTTCTTTCTTTCTTTCTTTCTTTCTTTCTTTCTTTTTCTTTCTCTTTTGGTGCTGGGGATTGAACCCAGGGGCATTCTGCCTTCAAGCTACATCCCTAGCCCTTTTTATTTTTATTTATTTATTTTTATTTTATTTTATTTTATTTTTTGGCAGTACTGGGGATTGAACCCAGGGGCATTCTACCTCCAGGCTACACCCCCAACCCTGTTTTTTATTCTTTATTTTGAAACAGGGTCTCACTAAGTTGCAGAAGGCCTCACTAAGTAGCTGAGGCTGGCTGCGAACCTGTGATCCTCCAGTCTCAGCCTCCCAAGTACTGGGATTACAAGCGTGCGCCACCACACCCGGCTCTATTTTTTTAATTTTGAAGCAAGGTCTCGCTAAGTTGCTGAGGCTGGCCTCCAACCTACGATCCTCCTGTCTCCGGGAAATCCAACTGTCTAGCCTAATGGGAGATGAGAGTCACAGAACTGTCCAAGCTTGGGCATGACCTTAGAGAAGGAAACTGGATGGGGGTCCTGTCCTCTGGAGGCCCTCATAAGTGACTGAGACAGCTGACATTTACCTAGAGCTTACTTGCATGCCAGAGCCTGTCATCAGCAAGTACACTTGGATTAACTGGATTAATCCTCACAAAAACTAGCATGCCCACTTTATAGATGAGGGACTAAGATACTGAAATTTTAGGTCTTCACAGCCACTGAGGCCCCATCGGAAGCCCTCAGGCTCCAGAGTCCAGCCCTGAAGTGTTTCCACACCACTAACACAGCCCTGGGCACACACAGTGCACCTCCCACATACACCCCCGGCCTTCATCCTCAGCCTTCTGAATGTTTGTTCTTTCAGACTAGAGGCCATTTATACAGTGACGGGTCTGGATACCTTTTAGAAGAAAAATACACTTTTCTTTTCCACTCCGCAAGCCCATGTTTCTCTCCCCTGCCTCCAGCCCCAGTGTTTATTTCGGCAAGGAGACAGGCTTTGAAGTCCTCGCTTCTTGAAAGCGGAGAGGGAGAGGGGGGCACTACAAACATTTAAACGCGTGCCCACATGTTGGTTGGAACATGGAAGTTTTTTAAGGATTAATAACAGTTTTTGGAATCTATGGCCCTTTCACCTTTCAAGGTGAAAAAAAAAATAAAAATAACCCCTTGAAAGTCACAACTGCTGGGGAGAAAAGCCCCCCAGAGCAGGGAACAGAGGCAGTGTCCCCTTCCGCAGTCTGATGATGGACAGCCCAAGTGCTGGGGGGGTGGGGGTCATGGATCTATGGATCTATAAAAAACAGGCAGTAAGAACAATGTAGACTTCTTAAAGCGCCACTCACTCCATTAAATGGATTGTCTTTTATTCAGGAATTATGCCCTTCCTGCTTTGTCTGATGTTAAAATGTTAAACAATCTTTTTTTTTTTTTTTTTGGTACTGGAGATTGAACCCAGGGGCATTCTCTGAGCTACAACCCCAGCCCTTTTTATTTTATTTTTTTTTTATTTTGAAACAGGGTCTCACTAAGTTGCAAAGGGCCTCACTAAGTTGCTGAGACTGGCTGCAAACCTGCAATCCTCCTGTCTTAGCCTCCCAAGTACTGGGATTACATGCGTGTGCCACCATGCCTAGCTTGGCCTTAAACCTTTGATCCTCCTGTCTTAGCCTCCCAAATACTGGGATTACAGGCATGAGCCACTGTGCCCAGCTAAACAATTCTTTCTTTAAGGAAATAATCACTGTATTAAACAATGGCTCTTTGCTGTTGTTGTTGTTGTTGTTGTTGTTGTTGTTGTTGTTGTTGTTAGACAGGGTCTGGGATTTCACTATGTTACCCAGGCTGCTCTCGAGTTCCTGGGCTCAAGCAATCCTCCCACCTCAGCCTCCTGAGACCCGGGACTACAGACATGCCTCACTACACTCAACTTTAAACAATAGCTTTTAAAAAGGGTCATTTGGGCCGGGCGTGGTGACGCACGATTGTAATCCCAGTACTTGGGAGGCAGAGACGGGAAGATTCATGTTCGCCGCCAGCCTCAGCTACTTAGGCCCTCCGCAACTTTGTGAGACCCTGTTTCAAAATAAAGTATAAAAAATAGGGCCGGGGGTGTAGCTCTGAGGTAAAATGCCCCTGGGTTCAATCCCGGGTACCGCAAAAAAAAAAAAGGGGGTCATTTGGCCAGGCGTGGTGGTGCACACCTGTAATCCTAATGCTTGGGAGGCTAAGACAGGAGAATCACAGCTTCTAAGACAGCTTCAGCAAGTAGTGAGACTCTCATCTACCTAGTGACACCCTGTTTTAAAGTAAAAACTAAAATAGGGCTCGGAGGTAGAATGCCTCTGGGTTCAATCCCCAGCACCAATAAATAAATAAATAAATATATTTAAAAATAAAATAAAAAGGGTCATTTGCAAAAAAAACGCAGTTGACAATCCTATCTCAGTCTTCTGGTTTTTTATTTTTAAGATTTGGGGGAACATAAGTGGTCTGTGGAGTCTCAACTCTGAGGAGGAAGAAAGGGATGGACACATGGTATCAGAAGCCAAGTAGAATGGGGCCTCATAAGACAGGCCCAAGTGCAGGAGAGGGCTCAGGAGTGCAACCCCAGAGGCAGGCCCTGGGGAAACCTCTCGAAGCAGGGCACTTCCTCAGCAGGGAAGGGTAGGGACCATCTCACACCAGAGCCAGGGGGAGCTCAGGGAGAGGGAAGCAAAGTAGGATAGCGGAAATAAAGGAAATCGGTAGAAAGGAGACAGAAAGGAAGGAGACGTAAAATATAACTGTAATATAAAAGCCTGGTGCTAAAGTTCCTCATCCTCTTACTCCCTAAACCACTTCTCTCTCCCAGACCTGTCTCTCCCAAATTCCTGGGAAAGCTATAGATCTTAAAGTTAATCAGAAACTGTAGTTACCCTGTGTACTGTTAACCAGACAGATATGATATCTTGAGAAACTTATAATTCAGGGGACTTTCCAGCTTATCTATGGATCATGATCATGACAATGAAGATCACAATCAACTGAAGGATCCAGTAAATGACCAGATCACCATAAACTGGTTTGTGATCACTAGACTGACGTCATCCTCAAACACCTTCCCTACCCACCCTTCACCAAATTTCTCTTAAAAAAAAAGAACCATGGCTGGGTGTAGTGCTGCATACCTGTAATCCCCGTACTTGGGAGGCTGAGACAGGAGGATCACAGGTTCAAGGACAGCCTCAGCAAGTAGTGAGACTCTCATCAACCTAGCGAGACCCTGTTTCAAAATAAAAATATAACTGGGTTGGGGGTGTAGCTTGGAGGTAGAGTGCCCCTGGGTTTAATACCCAGTACCAAAAAAAAAAAAGAGCCATGAACTCCATCCCCCATGTGTCTCTCACTCTGGAGATGGCCCCCATTCTCCCTTGAATGTATACTCCTTGCTTTCCTAAATAAATCTCTCTCTATGTCTCTGACTGGCTCATGCTGAAATTCTTTTCTGCCACACAAGCCAAGAACCCCACTGGTCCTGAATTGCATTCCCCGCGGGGAACTCCTCTAGACCCTTCCCAGAATCAACCCTTTCCCCAGGACGGAAGGAAATGCACAGAACTGTGAAGGAAGAAGCAAATTTGCTTGCCCAAGGCTCCCTGCGACGCCAGCCCTGTCTATTTCTCCCCACTGGTCCTGCAAGAAATGCATTCCAGTGATCTCATCTGACACCCGAGGGTCCTAGGCACAGCAAAGTTAGTCTTGAGCAAGATCTTTCAGGGACTAACTAGCCAGGCATGTGGCACACGCCTGTAATCCCAGGACCTAGGAGCCTGAGACAGGAGGGTTGCAGGTTTATGGTCAGCTTCAGCCACTTAGCAAGACCCTGTTTAAAAATATAAAAAAATAGAATAGAGCTGGGGGTGTAGCTCAGAGGTAGAATGCCCCTGGGTTCAATCCCCAGTACCACAAAAAAGAGAGAGAACTGGGGATGTAGCTCAGTGGTAGAGTGCTTCCCTAGAATGCCTAAGGCCCTGGGGTTCAACCCTCAAATACTGAAAAGAAAAATGAAAAGAAAAAACAAGCAGGGCGTGGTGGCGAATGCTTATAATCCCAGTACTTGGGAGACTGAGACAGGAGGATCGCAGGTTCGCCGCCAGCCTCAGCTACTTAGTGAGGCCCTCTGCAATTTAGCGAGACCCTGTTTCAAAATAAAGAATAAAAAAAAATAGGGCTGGGGTGTATCTTGGAGGTAGAATGCCCCTGGGTTCAATCCCCAGTACTGCAAAAAAAAAAAAAAAAAAAAAAAAAACTTTAAGCCAAACTAGGGACCCTTCTAAGCACTAGATCCTGCACAACTGGTTAGGTCACTTGCATGAGACATCGGCTCTGCTGCTGAGCCTAAAAGTCTAGCTCTTCCTCTATACATCCTGCTTTCGCTTTCCATTAGATGGTAGAGTGGATGGTAGAGTTAAACAGAGAAATCAAAACCTAAAATTATCTATGCAGCAAAATCTACAATTACTCATTCAGTCTGGTATATATACAATATATAAAATTATTCATCAATGGCTAGGTTTGGAGGGATGAGATCAAAGGTGAATTACTTTCTACTGCTCTGAATAATGAATTTTTAATATAAGTATGGATTTCTTTGAAACAGAAAAGAAGTGGGTGTTGTGTTTTAGTAGTTTCACCTGTAGGATGGGGAAGAATTATGGGGTTTCCTGGCCATTTTCCTGGCTTCCCTCCCAGGGCGACCTGGCCCCTCTTTGCCCATCATCCCTTCTGATTTGGACCCCTGCTCACCCACTTTGGTGCCCCAGCCTGGCTCTAGTCTATGGCTAGTTGTCAGTACCAGAGTGTGTCAAGATCAGCCAGAGCCGGGCGTGGTGGCCCACGCTTGTAATCCCAGTACTTGGGAGGCTGAGACTGGAGGATCTGGGTTTGCGGCCAGCCTCAACTACTTAGTGAGGCTCTCTGCAACTTAGTGAGACCCTGTTTCAAAATAAAAAATAAAAAATAGGACTGGGGGTGTAGCCCAGAGGTAGAATGCCTCTGGGATCAATCCTTGGTACCGCAAAAAAAAAAAAAAAAAGATCAGCCAGAGTATGCGGACCAGTAGAGAGACAGCAGCCTGGGATGGAAGCTGGGTCTAGTCCCTGCTGAGTATGCTGTGTGGCCTTGGGCAAGCCCCTTTCCCTCTCTGGGCCTGGTGTTGCAACAGACTCCTTTCACACGGCATGGTCTATAGCTCCATTACTGCAATAGTCCAGGATGTCACTCCATCCACCAAGATCCTTCCTTGCATTTCCTCCTTTTCCACCAAAAGCAGAGACGGAGTGAAGCTCGACAGCTGGGGAAGAGGCAGTGTGGCCCAGTGGGAAGAGGAATTCTGAGTCAGAGATGCTCCAGTGAGACCAGTCTGCCTCTCTTGGGACCTCTGAACTCTACTCCAAACTCTCTATAGCTTTCAACTGCCCCCAGAATAAACCCCGAACTTCTCTCCACAGACCTATATAATCTACGCTGCTGGCCCCGTCTGCTCCCTGTGCCTTGTTCATGCAGCATCTGCCACCTTGGCCCCCTGCTCCCCTCCGAGTTCATTCCTCCTCAGGATCTCTGCACTGGCTCTTCCCACTACTCACAACTCTCCCCCAGACCTTTGTCTAGCTCCTCCTTGGATTTTGAGCCCCAGCTGAAATGTCACTGTCAGAGTGGCCTCCCCACCACCTGGTCTCCCTCCACAAGCCCCTGTCAGCATCCTCCCAGCAGGCCTCATGGGCTGAACACCTCTTCTCTACTCACTTGCACCATCACTGCCTGCGTGTTTCCCATCCCAGCCCCATCACCATCAGCTTCCCGTGGCAGAAACCTCCCATCTGCTTCCCCACTGCATCCTCAGTGCTTTGACATTCAATAAATAACTGATGAATGAGTAATGAATGAATGAAGAGGCCTAGATTTGCCTATCAATACCAGGAGGGAATAAATATAATTCAGTAGTGCTGGTCACAGTCACCTTTCAAAATAGAATGCAAGCTGGGTGTGGTGGTGCACGCTTGTAATCCCACTACTTGGGAGGCTGAGACCAGAGGATCCGGGTTGGTAGCCAACCTCAGCTCCTTAGTGAGATCCTGTTTCAAAATTTAAAAAAAAAATTAATAAAAAGGGCCGGTAGCGTAGCTCGAAGGTAGAATGCCACTGAGTTCAATCTCCAATACCAAAATAAATAAATAAAATAAAATGCAACTTAGGAATCCTCTGCCACCAAAGGCACAAGACGCAATGCTCTGTGTCTATTTTGGATGAAAGCCCACCCCAGAATCCTTGGTCATGCTCTGAGGTTCTCAGTCTTGGGAACCGTGACACTGAGGATCAAATGACCTGGGTGTGGTAGCGCACACTTGTAATCCCAGTACTTGGAGGCTGAGACCAGAGGATCCGGGTTCGTAGCCAGCCTCAGCTACCTAGTGAGATCCTGTTTCAAATTTTTTTTAAAAAATTAATAAAAGGGGCCAGGAGCGTAGCTCGAAGGTAGAATGCCACTGAGTTCAATCTCCAATACCAAAATAAATAAATAAAATAAAATGCAACTTAGGAATCCTCTACCACCAAAGGCACAAGACGCAATGCTCTGCGTCCATTTTGGATGAAAGCCCACCCCAGAATCCTTGGTCATGCTCTGAGGTTCTCAGTCTTGGGAACCGTGACACTGAGGATCAAATGACCTGGGTGTGGTAGTGCACACTTGTAATCCCAGTACTTGGGAGGCTGAGGCAGGAGGATTGCAGGTTTGTGGCCAGCCTCAGCATCTTAGTGAGACTCTGTTTCAAAATAAAAAATGAAACAGAACTGGGCATGTAGCTCAGAGGTAGAAAGCCCCTGGATTCAATCCCCAGTACCAAATAAATAAATATCAAACAGCTGGTCATCTGATTGTAAAAGGGGCCTAAGATTTGATGTTCCCTCTTTGTAGAGTTTATGTTTCCTCATTTGGAGCCAAAAGTGTCCCTAGTGCCCTTTCCCATCCCTAACTAACTCAGCCAAGCCCTCAGCTGCTCAGGCCTGATGACTCCTGCTGCACGGCAGGCCTCCCGGTCTTCCTGCTCTTCCTTGGGGCCCTCTCCCCTCCTCTTCCCACCACAAAGAATTTTTGTTTTTTTTTTTTTGGTAGTACTGGAGATGGAATCCAGGGGAATTCTACCTCTGGGCTACAACACCCCCTATTTTTTATTTTTTATTTTGAAACAGGGTCTCATTAAGTTTCTGAGGATCTCGCTAAATTGCTGAGGCTGGCCTCAAACCTGTAATCCTTCTGTCTCAGCCTCCCAAGTACCGGGATTACAGGCATGTACCCTCACACCCAGCTACAGTCAGGATCTTAAGACAGTACTCGGGCCCTGGAGAAACGGGCTCCCTCAATACCAGCATGGTCCCCATCCATAAAACCTTTCAACTTCATAAAAAACTCGTAACTGCAGAAATCTGTCCAAACATTCCCGGGCAGTTGTAACTATTGGTGTTGGCTTGCCGGCCTGGCCGAGGGGCCAAGGCTTTAATGAGAACATACTTAACAGTCCCAGCCCAGGGTTAACGCCAGGGAGGGCGGGGAGCCTGCGGATGGTGCCAAGGAGCCGTAAGAGGACCTCCTCGGGGCACCAGGGACAAGACAGGATATCGACCGTTTTCTCAGAAAAGTGACATTGACCTAGTCCTGGTACCCTTTGGGGGTGTGAGTGGAAGACATCTGTCAAGACAGGAGCTCAGCCAAGGCTGAACTTTTGCGTTGAGACCCATGTAGCCAGACAGATGAAAAGGACGCTTTCTCCCTCCCGGCGGGGCCTCCTTGTCTTTTCCATGATTAATGTGGAGAGAATGGCTTGGCGGCTTCTGAGGCCCCGCGGAGGAGAAGTGGTCCTTTCTTTCCTCCTCCCCAGGCGCCTGTCTGGGGGACGGTGGGCAGGGAAGGGTCAGCCGTGTTGGTGGGGCTGCCTTGGGGCCACCTGGAGCTTGTGCAGGAATCCACATCACTGAACACCCAGGGCCCCTGGCACCCAAGAGGTGGGCTGCGGGCGGCGGGCTCAGGAGGGAGGGCCTCCTGCAGCTCAGCCGGACATCTACAGAGAAGCAACTGCCCACGGCATTCCCTTCCCGCCAGCCACATGAAACAGTTCTGGGGGGAGAGGGAGGGAGAACACACTTCAGAAGTGAGTGTGAAAATTTAGGCCTGGCAGACAGGATGCCGTCCATGAGAGGGGGCAACTGGAGGGCCCTGGGCCTCCTGGAGACTTCAACAGAAGGAGCAGCCCTCCGTCAGGGCATCAGGAAAACGGGCCAGTTCACTCTGGGGTTGGAAGAAACTGTTGGCTTCCCCGGTCCCCACCTCCCTGCACTGTGACGAAGGGCTGGGCCCTAGATGGAGACACATTTTGTGTCCATGGCTAGGTGGGCAGTTCTAAAAGCTAGATACCCAGAAGCCTCCAGTTAGAACCGTGTATCTGACCTCACCACATAGTCCAGTCCAGCGGCCACGTCTATTTTTTTTTTTTTTTTGCGGTACTGGGGATTGAACCCAGGGGCATTCTACCTCCAAGCTCCACCCCCAGCCCTATTTTTTATTCTTTATTTTGAAACAGGGTCTCACGAAGTTGCGGAGGGCCTCACTAAGTAGCTGAGGCCAGCCACGAACCCGGATCCTCCAGTCTCAGCCTCCCAAATACTGGGATTACAAGCGTGCACCAACATACCCGGCTTCCAGTAGCCATGTCTTGAAGCCCCTGACTTCAGGGCAGGTGCCTGTGGCCAAGGAGAGGTACACATGGAGACAAAGTTCACTCTTGCAGAAGTATGGACATAGGGCTCTTTCCCAAAAGGGTGAAGGATTTTCCCCTTTGTCACAGCTGCAGTTCTCAAGACCCTGCCTTGCCTAATGTCTTGTTCCTCACTGAGATTGTCCAAGACTCAGAAGGGATGGAGCCCTCCTCTCTTCACAGATAAGCCCCTGGGAATCAGCATGCAGCCCTGGGGATTGGTAAAGAGGTACTTAGGCACCTGACTATCGCACAGAAGAATGTGAGGCTCCAGAGAAAAGCTGAGTTCAAATCATAGAACAAATTTCCTCTTGGAGGCCATGTGGTGACGCACTGGTTTTGCAGCTGGAAACGCTATGGCTCGGTGAATGGAGGAGATGAAACACGCCCCCCACCCCGGCCCTCCACACAGCAGCGCGCATTTCCTTTGCCCAGGAGCCCTGGCCATGGCCTCCCCTTGCTCTGCTCCTGTCTCCGCTCCCAGCCTGTGCCGCAAGAGCCCCAAGAACTTGGTCAGAGCCTAGAGGGCCCGGGGAAGTCACAAGGGACAGGGGCCAAGGAGGCTGCTTTCAGTACACTTCTGTGGAGAGGCCCTATGACTTTGGGGAGGCTTTACAAACATCCCTCGTATTTGAAGAGCAGGTTAAACTTTACAAGGATCTTTCTTTTTTTTATTTTTGTGGTACCAGGGATTGAATCCAGGGGCATTCTACCTCTGAGCTACACCCCCAGCCCTATTTTTTTGTTCTTTATTTTGAAACAGGGTCTCACTAAGTTGCAGAGGGTCTCACTAAGTAGCTGAGGCTGGCTGCGAACCCAGATCCTCCAGTCTCAGCCTCCCAAGTACTAGGATTACAAGGGTGCGCCACCACGCCCGGCTTACAAGGCTCTCTCACGTGTGTTATTTTATCTTATCCTTAGTCTTTGCAGGTCTCAGTTTCCCCACATCAAAAGGAAGGGACTGAACAGACTGGTGGCTTCAAGGCTTCCTCCCCCACGTGCTAATATTTTGTGAGAGACTATGTTTTATAGTATCTCAATATATGATACAGCTCATTTTTGGATTTGTGGTGCTAAGATTCTGTGCTGTCAGGTTCTAGAATCCGGGGCTTCTAAAATTCAGTGGTCTTTGATTCTCAGAATACATGCCTTTTTGTTCCACGATTGCATATGTCAGTGTTTCCCAAATTCCATTTGTTCCTGTACCACTCTGACCACATAGGCTGTGTCTGCATCGCACCTGTATTATTATTCTTTTAGGGGGTTTTCTTTAAATAGACTCTTTTTAACTTAAATAAGTGTCTTTAAAATGGAAACTTTATATCATTATTGCAAATGGAAAACCAGTCTCA
>PVJS01023646.1:0-29364 GCA_004027185.1 Glis glis
AGAAGGGTAACTGTACTGATGGTAGAGCGTTACATACACTCAAAAGGGTAAGTTCACCAAAACAATACAACAGTTTTAAATATCATGTACAAAGTGTCAGAATACCTAAATGAATTAAGAATTCTTGAAAGATTTGAAGGGAAAAGTATACAGAAACACAGTAATAATAAGTAATTTCAGTACTTCACTTTCAATAAGGAACAGAACAATCAGCCAGATGATAATAAATATAGGATTTGAACAATAATATATACCAATTGGACCTATGAAAGATACAGAATAATAGCATAATGCACAATCTTCTAAAGTACATATAAAATATTCTTCACCATAGACCACCTATTAGGCTACAAAACAACTTTTAAAATACTGGAAATATACACTATCTTTTTCAATACCAATTGAATGTAACAAGTAATTGAGTAGTGAAGGAAACTTTTAATTTTCCAAAGCATGTAGAAAATTTTTAACCTGTAGGAAATTATAAACATACTCTGAACAACTAATGAGTTAAATAAGAATGCACAATAAAAATAAAAAAATATCCTTAACAACTATGAAAAGAAAATGCTATACACTGACACTTATGGGAACTAGATTTTTTTAAAAAGTCCTGAGAGAGAAGTTCGTAACTGTAAATGAATATATGAAGAAGAGAGAATATCCCCAATCAACAATCTAAATTTTACGCCTCAAGAAAGTAGGGAAAAAAAGAAATTTCACCCAAGCAAGCAGGAGAAAATACATGATAAACGTAAAGTTGATATAAATTAAGTAAAGATTAGAAATATAATTTAAAAATTAGAGAAACAAGTATTTGGTTATTTAAGGACAATAACTGGCAAAGATTGGTCAATCTTTAATACCTCTACCCAAATACTGGCAAACAGAATTCAATAGAATTTTAAAAAGAGTATGCAATGTATTCGAGTGTAATGTATTCCTAGAGCCCAAGGATGGTATTGTCCTATAGTTAGAAGTTCCAAAACACAACCAGAAGTCATCTAGATATGTTAAGTAAATTCAGCAAAGTAGCCAGATAAAAAACAACGTATAAAAACCAACAGCTTTTCTACACAGCAACCATAAATCCACTAAAAATAAATCTGGAACACAGTTCCATACACAATAGCCTCAAAAAAATACTTAGTAATTCATCTAACCAAGGAGACCTCTACAGTAAAAATTATAGAACACTGAAAAATGAAATTGGAAAACATCTTAAAAGTGGGAAAGACCACCCATGTACTTGGATAGGCAAAATAAATAGTGTCAAAAAGGTCACAATACCAAAAGCAATTGATGGATTCAGTGCAATCGTTATCAAGATAAATATGTCATTCTTCACAGAGCTGGAAAAAGTAGTCTTAAAATTCATATGGAAAAAAACTACCCAGAATACCAAAGCACACAGTTCTGAGCAACAAGGACTGTGCTGGAGACCTCACATCACCTGACTTCAAATTATACTGCAGAGCCTAGTAGAAATAAAAGCAGGGTATTTGAATAAAAACATACACATAGACAAGGGAAATACAAAAGAAGGTAGAGACAAACTTTTTAAAAATACTTTCATTGGAGCATTATAGTCTCACATCAAAATGTAGTTCATAGTGATGGTGACATACATGCACACAGCACCTGGTTAGCTTTCCCCCAGCTCCATCCCCACTCCCTACTCCTTCCCTATACAAGATATTGAGATTGGCATTGGTATTCTCACATAAGTTCATAACGTCAATGGAAGTATTCCCTTCATTAATTTTCCCTCTCCCCTCTCCTCCCAGAGACCACCTCCCTCACTTCACTGAAGTTTCTCCTCCATTATCTAAAGTCCCTCTTATATCCCAATTACTCCCTAGCTTCTGCATATGGAAAAGAAAAACATATGACCCTTCACTTTCTGTGACAGGCTAATCTCACTTAACATAATGTTCTCCAGGTCCATCCATTTCCTGCACATGACATCATTTTGTTCTTCTTTATTGTTGAGTAGAATTCCATTGTGTTTATATCCAATAATTTTGCAATCCATTCATCTGTTGATGGACACCTAGATTGGTTCTATAATTTGGCTATTATGAATTGTACTGCTATAAACATGGATATGCATATATTACTATAATATCCTGATTTCAATTCCTCTAGAAAGATACTCAGGTATAGCTGGATCATATGGTGGATCCATTTCCAGTTTTCTGAGGAATATCCACACTGATCTCTATAGTGGCTGCACTAATTTGCAATCCTACCAACAGTGTAGAAGAGTTCCAATTTCCCCACATCCTCATCAGCCCTTGGTGTTGCTTGGCTTCTTTATGGTTGCCATTCAAATTGGGGTTAGATGAAGTCTCAGTGTAGTTTTAATTTCCATAGTCCTGATTGCTAATGCTGTTGAAATTTTTTTCATGTATTTATTGTCCATTTGTATTTGTGAAATGTCTATTTAGTTCAGTAAGGCAAGAGAAGGAAATCAAAGTAATATGAATAGGAAAAGAAGAGCTTGAATTATCTCTATTTGCAGATGACATAATCCTATACTTAGAAGACCCAAATGACTCAACCAAAGACTTCTAGATCTGATTTAAAAATTCTTTAAAAACCAGTAGCTTTTCTATATGCCAACCATGAATCCACTGAAAAAGAAATTCAGAAAAAATTCCATTCACAATGACCTCAAAAACAATAAAATACCTTGGAATAAATCTAACCAAGGAGGTCAAAGACCTCTGCAAGAAAAATTATAATAAATTAAAGAAAGAAACTGAAGAAGATTTTAGAAAATGGAAATATCTCCCATGCTCTTGGACAGACAGAATACATATTACCAAAATGGCCATTCTACGAAAAGTTATCCACATATTCTATGCAATCTCTATCAAAATATCAATGTAATTCTTCACAGAACTAGAAAAATGAATCCTAAATTTAATATTAAGAAACAATAAAAGACCCAGAATTGCCAAAGCAATTCTCAACAATGAGAACCATGCAGAAGGCATCACAATTTCTGACTTCAAATTATAATAAAGATCTATCATAACAAAGAAAATCATGGTATTGGCACAAAAACAGACACGGAGACCAATGGAAGAACATAGAAGATACAGAAACAAATCCACACATTGACAGCCAATTGATTTTTAACACAGGTGCTAAAGACATCCATGGGAGAGAAGACAGCCTTTTCAACAAAAGTGTTGGAAAAACCAGTTATCAATTTTTAGAAAAATGGAATTAAATCCTACCTTTCACCCTACATTGGAGTCAACCCAAAATGGATCAAACACCTGGAAATTAGACCAGAGACTGAAATTACTAGAGGAGGGCATACGTCCAATGCTCAAACATATAGACACAGGTAGAAACCTCCTCAATAAGATCACCAAAACTCAAGAAATTAAAACAAGAACTCATAAATGGAATTAAACTAAAATGTTTCTTCTCACCAAAGGAAATCACCAAGAGTCTAACGAAAGAGCCTACAGAATGGGAAAAGATCTTTGCCAGCTATTCCTCTGATAGAGGACTACTATCTAGAATATACAAATTGCTTAAAAGACTTAACACTAAAAAAAAAACCAAACAGACACAAATTCTCACACTTATAGCCAGTTTATTTTTTACAAAGGGGCCAAAAATTTAGGCTGGATAAAAGCCTTTTCAACATATGTTGTTGGGAAAACTGGATATTCATATGTAGAAAAAATAAATTAGATCCATATCTCTCACTTTGCACATAAGCCAAGTCAAAATAGATAAAAGACTCAGAAATTAGACCACAAAGTTTGAAGTTAAAAGAAAACATAGGACTAACTCTCCAACATATAGGCACTGATATAGAATTTACCACAATAAGACCCCCAAAGCTCAGGAAAGACAACTGAACTTAATAAGTGGAATGGCATCCAATTCAAAAACTTTTGCAGAGTGAGAGAAACAATCAAGAGTCTAAAAAAAAGAGCCTAGAGAATGGAAGAAAATCTTTTCCAGTAACTACTCTGAGAGAGGACTAGTATATAAAATATATACATAATTTTTAAAAACTCAACACTCAGAAAACAAATAACCCAATTCAAAAATAGACAATTGAGATGAATAGACACTTCTCAAAAGAAGATGTGCAAATGGCAAATAAACATATGAAAAAATGTTCAACACCATTAGAAATGGATGGAAGCAGAAAGTACATTGGTGCTCACAAGAGAAAAGAGAAGCTGTTTTAATTAATTAAGAGCTTCTCTTCTGCAAGATTAAAATTTCTGGAGATCCATTTGCATCAATGTGAATATACTTAACAATGTTGGACTGTACACTTAAACAGTTAAGGTCAAACATTTTGTGTTTTTCCCCACAATAACAAATTCCTTTAGAAAATCTATATTTGGCTTTCATGTGTGTGTGGTACTGGGCATTGAACCCAGGGACATTCTACCTCTGAGCTATACCCCCAGACCTTTTTAAATTTTGTTTTTATTTTGTTTTGAAACACGATCTTTTTAAGTTACTGAGAGTCTTGCTGTATTGCTGAGGCTATTTTCGAACCTGCAATCTTCCTGTTTCTGCCTCCCAAGTACTGAGATTACAAGCATGCACCACCACATCCAGTTTATCTGTACCTTTTTATTGAAGTGGGAATGAATTTTCTAAACCTAATATTATTTTTTAAAGAGATAGAAAAAATGCATACCAAAACAATTCCTGCTGCAAGCTTTGGATCACAGGCCACTCCATGATATGTCGCTCCCACAAAGTCAGGGTGCTCTCTATAACTAAATAATAGAATGGGGTTGTTTTGCATGTGGATAGATGCCTTTCAAAATGTTAATAACTTTATGACAATTTAGAAATTGGTTTTGCTAAGAAAGCTATTCTTTTTAAAACATGAATATCACATAATGCATACCTTGTCCTATGCTGTCAATCATATACTACTTGAGTTTTCTCCCCAGTTCATACACAGTTGATTTCTAAAGTCTAATTAACATAATATGATACAAAGCACAAAAGCACAAAACCTAGCAGTACCTAATTCTTTCAAAAATTAATCTTCAATGTTTTCATCACTGGATGCATGTAATTCTAAAATCTAAAAATCTAGATTGTTTATTTCCATGATTTCACACAACGGACAAACCACCAAAGTGTGTAAAAGTTGTCGGACTAGAGAAGAGGGAGAGGAGGAGAGAGAACATGTAGCAGATGTACTAAGAAAAATGGAGAGAGCATGAAGAAAGCATCCTCACACATTTTAGTCCATTAATGTTGCTTCAGAAACCCCAAACCTGACTGTAGTTTCCCAGGAAACACCAGTAAATTTTACAGTTTATTTTGCATTGCTTGAGATTTTAGAACCGTACTTTTAGTTTTTAGGAATAAAATAGTCAAATAAGTAAAGCAAAAATCGACACAGACTCTTGAAAGATACACAGCAAATAGCTAAAGAGCTTCATCTAGGTGGGTATAGAAATATTTCAAGGTAGGAAGGTAACATGGACCATGTCAGTTATTTACGATTTTTAATATTTGATTCTGTAGCCAGCATATAGGCAATTACTGTATCCTGGAAACTGATTCATATTGTAGGCAGTCTTAAAATGATGGTTTCAACTATTGACCTCAACTTTGCAGCCACTGAGGCCCATGTTTACCCCACTGCTTTCCACTTTTTTCATATGTTACTGGTCGAGTATGGGGATAATGCCCTACTGTGATTTGTGTCTTACATGGGCATCAGATTTTTATATTTTTAATTTTACCAACACAGTATTCTTCCCAATTTTGTAAAGATGTCTTACAATTATGCATGATGAATTTTCTAAATGATTTTGATAACTGACCTAAAAAATAATTTAATAATATCTCTTCTCAATAGGAATAAAATTCTTACATTAACAAGTAGACCATATCTTTAGATCTTTGAAATAATACTTTTTGTTTCCACAACAAAAATCTTTGTAATACTTCATCAGCATCCCCATTAGTTGAAATCTTATTTTTATCTGACCAGACCTCTAAAGAAGACAGCATAATAGTCATTTTAAGCTGGGAAAACATCTGAAAAGAAAAGATATGTGATAAGAAATTCTGACTAATGATATACAATTTTGATTAACTATTAATAGTCTATCTCTACACATAGTCCAAATTATTACTTTTAGAAGATAAATACATTCATGAATAAAACTATTTGGTAGGGGAACACTTTTTATAAAGAAGGAAAAACTAATTCATACAAACACAGATAATAAATTAATATAAATATTTCTTACTTAAATGTGAGACGTACTTACAGTGTTGATAAGACCAACGATATGGACAACTTTCTTAGCAACAATTCCAATCTCAGAGCCCATGTAATGGAACTGAAAAGCAAATTTTGTTTCTTAGTCACTAATGTAAAGGACTAAGCTATCATATTTTGAATGGTATTAAATGTAATAGTTAAAGGAATTCATAGCTCAACTGCAGGAAAAAAAGTAGCATTAATATTTGTCAAATGCTTCGTGTGTTTTTACACATAAGCTTAGGGAATTTAACAATTCATTAACAACTTTACAGTGATATAGTTGTGATTTTCTTCATCTTTTCAGATGCAGAAATTACAGGTCAATGTCTTATCTCGTATAGACATCATAAATTCTAAACACAGAGGCCAGAAATCCATAATAGCAACAAACTTAAGATTATATCATCATCCAAGGAACAATAATCATAAAATTGTCTTGAAAAATTATTTCTAATTTTGTATGTGCACACAATTTTAAGTGTTTGATCAAAATAAAAATAGTCTTTGTGAGATTTTTCACTAATTCCCAGCAAGTTTGCACAGGACACCTGGCAGAAGATAAGTACCTGTCTGAAATTTATTTTTCATTTATAATTTTATATCTTTTATAATTTTAATTTTATATAATTAAATGTTTATAATTTTTATAATTTTATAAAGTTTTATATATTTTTTAAAATTTATAAAATTTTTATAATTTTAATTTTATATAAATTTGAGACAGTACCTGTCTCAAATTTATTTTTCATGTTTAATTTTATATTTTTATTGGTGCATTGGAATTATATATCAGGGAGAAGTTCAAAGTGATAGAAACAGGCATGCACATAGGACTTGGTGTATTTCCTTGTGCATCCCCCATTCCTCTTTCCTCCTGCCTCATATATCTTAGTGAGACTGGAAGTGATTACATTCATGTATGGAAATTTTACTTGAACCGTTTCCTTCCTCAGTCATCCTTTTCCCCTCCCCATGTTGCTATCCCAATCTCCATATACTATTCTACTTGTCTAAATGCTTCTTCATCTGAAGTCCCTTTTGTTTTCTGCTTTCTCCAGCTTCCACATATGATAGAAAACATAACCCTTGACTTTCTGCAACTGGATGATCTCACTTAACACAATATTCTCTAGTTCCATCCATTTTTCTACAAATGATGCAATTTTGTTCTTCTTTATGGTTGAGCAAAATTCCATTCTGTACGTATACCACATTTTCTTTACCAATTCATCTGTTGAGGGAAACCTAGAGTATTTTCCAAATTTGGCTATTATGAATTGTGCTGCTATTAACATTGATACATACATAATTGTAGTATTTATATTTTAATTCTTTTAGTAAGATATCAAGGAATCCTATTGCTGGGTCATGTGGTGGTTCCATTCCTAGTCTTTTGAGGAACTGGTATCTATAATAGTTGTAGTAATTTACAATCCCAGAAAGTGTATAAGAGTTCTTAATTCCCATATCCTTGCCATCATTTCTAAAAAGACAAATCATCAGACTTATATCCATTTGAAATTTGACACAGGGGGCAAAAATATTCTGTACAAAATACAACCTTTTCAACAAATGGTGCTGGGAAAACTGCATATCTATCTATAGAAGAATGAAATTAGACTGCAATCATTCACCTATACAAGAGTCAATTTAAGAAGGATCAAAGACCTAGAAATTAGACCAGAAAACTGCAATTACTAGAAGAAAACATAGGACCAACTCTCCAACATATAGGCACTGGTTTAGACTCCCTCGGTAAGACCAGCAAAGCTCAGGAAATAAAGCAGACAATCAATATATGGAATGGCAGCAAACTAGAAAGCTTCTGCACAGCAAAGGAAACAGCTGGGACTGGTGGCACATGCCTGTAACCCCAGTACTTGGAAAACTTAGAAGAATCGCAGGTTCAAGACCAGCCTTAACAACTTAGCAAGACCTTCAGCAACCTAGTAAGACCCTATTTCCAAAGCAAAAAATGAAAAGGGCTGAGGTGTAGCTCAGAGGTAGAATGCCCCTAGGTTCAATCCCCAGTACCCCCCCATACACACACACACAGAAAACCAGCAAAGGAAATAATCAAAAGTCTGAAGAATGATTCTAAAGACTGGGAGAAATCTTCACCACCTAATGCACTGATATAAGAAAATATATGCAATACATATATGAAGAGCTAGAAAATTGCTAAAAATCCTATGAAAAATGGGCAATCAAACTTAATAGACAATTCTCAAAAGAAGAAATACAATGGCCAAGCAATATATGAAAAAAAAGTTCAGCATCACTAGCAATCAGAGAAATGAAAATCAAAACTACTCTGAAAATCCATTCAAATGATAATGGATACAAATAAATACAAATAAATACAAATAACTACAAATAACTACAAATAAATAATAAAGAATACAAATAAATAATAAATAACGGCCAGTAGATTAGAAAGGAACTTACCCTCTATTGATATTTCTTTGCAACCTCAAACTCTCATTTTCTTCTCTCTGCTTCAAGCCATAAATTTAGTGGGAACCACACTTAGCTTACCTCCATTTCTGCCACCATGAAGCCTCTATCATAAGGCCTATTTTAACATGTTTTCTTATATGTATGGTACAGCATTTTCTTATCTGAACACCTATTTGCTCAAGTTTTCATTGACCATTGAATTTCTTAGGAAGGTATAGGCCACTCCACACTTCACAAGGTGACCTCAGCCTACTACCTCTATTACATTAAAATAATGGAAAGGAAAACAAGATGGCATATCAGAAGAGCCCACGACAGCAGCAACATAGGAGTTCCCTAAGAATGAAGTCAAACAGTAGCTCCCTCCGCCAACAAATGAAGTAGCACCCATTTGGAACTGAAATTCTAGCCTTTGGATGGGGAAGGAAGGAAGGCAGCACCTGAAATCAGAATCAAAAAGTGCCCTGACAGGGAATAGAAGGAGTGAACTGACAAATATCACAAATACCCCAGCAGATTGTCAGGGGACAAGGGACACAATTCTGCTGGTCACTGTTTTTTTTTTTTTAAGTTTGGATCTGAGTAGGTAAAAAGCCCAGCTTATCCACCTACCCAGTAGAGGGGTCCAAAGAAGGGGCAGCACAATTTCTGACTTCAAATTATATTACAGACCTATTGTAATAAAAACAGCATGGTATTGACACAAAAAAGAGACACAGAGATCAATGGAGCAGAATAGAAGATACAGAAACAAATCCACACATTTATAGCAAATTGATTTTCAACAAAGATGCCAAACGTATACATTGAAGAAAAGACAGCCTTTTCAACAAATGGTACTGGGAAAACTGCTTATCCATTTGTAGAAAAGTGGAATTAAATCCCTACTTCTTACCCTGCACAAGAGTCAACTTAAGATGGGTCAAACACCTGGAAATTAGACCACAGACTTTGAAATTACTAGAGGAGGGCATAGGTCCAACACTTGGACATATAGGCACAGGTAGAAACTTCCTCAACAAGATCTCCAAAGCTCAGGAAATTAAAACAAGAATTAGTAAATGGGATGGCATTAACTAAAAAGTTTTTGCTCATCAAAGGAAACCATCAAGAAACTATAGAATGGGAGATCTTTCCCAACTATTCCTCTGATACAAGACTACTATCTCAAATATATAAAGTACTTAAAAACTCAACACCAAAAATGCAAATAACCCCATCAATAAATGGGCAATTGAACTAAATAGACGAATCACAAAAGAAATACAAATGGGCAACAAATAAATCAAAAAATGTTCATCATCATTAGCAATCAGGGAGAATGGCCATTTTGAGACTATTCATTCTGCCTATACAAGAGCATTACAGACCTTTCCATCTTCTAAAATCTTCAATTTCTTTCTTTAGTGTTTTATAATTTTCATTGTAGAGGTCTTTTACCTTCCTGAGCAGGTTTTTTCCTAGTTATTTTATTGTTGTTTTTTTTTTTTTTTTGCGGTACCGGGGATTGAACCCAGGGGTATTCTACCTCCGCGCCACGCCTCTGGCCCTATTTTTTATACTTTATTTTGAAACCGGGTCTCACAAAGTTGTGGAGGGCCTCACTAAGGAGAGAGAGAGAGACAAAGAGACAGAGACAGGGAGAGAGAGAGAGACAGAGAGAGCTGAGGCTGGCCGCGAACCGGGATCCTCCGGTCTCCGCCTCCCAAAGCATTGGGTTTACAAGCGTGCACCACCACGCCCAGCTATTTTGTTGTTTTTGAGGTTATTGTGAATGAAACTGTTTTATAGATTTCTTTTTCAGAGGATTTATGGTTGTCATATAGAAAAGCTATTATTTTTATTTTTTTAGATTGATTTTGTATTTTACTACTTTGCAGAATTTGTTCATCAGCTCTAGAAGCCTTTGAATTTCTTGAGACTTCTAAGTATATGATCATGTCATCTACAAATAGAGATCATTGCAGTTCTTTTTTTCTTATTTGAATTCATTTGATTTACTTCTCTTGCCTTATGTCTATGGCTAGAGTCTCTAGTATTATATTGAAAAGGAGTGGTGATAATGGGCATCCTTCTTTTGTTCCTGATTTTAAAGAGAATTCTCACAGTTTTTCAACCACTCAATATGATGTTGGCTTTGAGTTTATTGTACATTGTCTTTATGATGTCGAGGTAAATTCCTTCTATTCTGATTTTCTGCAGTGTGTTTTTTAAACATGAATGGCTGTTTTATTTGGTCAAATGCTTTTTCAGCATTTATTGAGATGATCATGTGATTTGTGTCCTTAGTTCTATTTATGTGGTAAATTACATGTATTGATTTGCATATGTCGAACCAGTCTTGCATCCCTGGAAAAAAACAATTTGGTCATTCTGTACAATTTTCTTGATATGGTTTTGAATGCATGTTGCTAGTATTTTGTTTAGAATTTTTAAATCTATGTTCACCAAGCATGTTGGTCTGTAATTCTCTTTTCTTGAGGTATCTCTATTTGGTTTTGGTTTTAAAGTGATACCGGTCTCATAGAAGGAGTTTGGAAAAATTCCATATCCTTCTGTTTCACGAAATAATTTTTGAAACATTGAGATCTTCTGTAAAGCTTTTGTAGAATTCATCTGGGAATACATTTCCCTGCTGTTTGTGGTGATGTTTCTTTGTTTGTTTCTTATTTTAATAATTTTGGTCAATTCTCTCTTTCTTTTGTTTAGGTTGGCTAAGGGTTTATCAATCTTGGGTATCTTTTCAAAGAACAAGCTTTTTTTTCATCTTTCATAATGGGTGTTTGTTCTCTAAGTCATTGAATAATTTTGTGATTTGAATTATTTCCTGCCTGGCTCTGGGATTAGTTTTTCCTTTTTCTCCAGAGCCTTGAGGTGTGTAATCAGGTTATTTGGTGACTTTTCCTATTTCTCATTGGTCAATAAGTGCTATAAATTTTCCTCTTAAAACTATCATCAAAGTGTTCCATAGATTTCAGTATGTTGTGTCTCTATTTTCAATTAATTATAGAAACTTTTTATTTCTCCCTTTTTTCTTCTATGATCCAGTCCTCATTCAAAAGTGTATAATTCAATCTCCATGTACTAATGTAATTCATTTGGTCTTCCTATTGTTGATTTTTACTTTCATTCCATTATGATCTGAAAAGATGCAAGTAATTATTACATTTTTTAATTTGCTGGTACTTGCTATTTGGCTCAGAATATGGTCTATTTTGGAAAAGGTTTTATGAGCAGCAGAGAAGAATGTGTATTTAGCTGTTGTTGGTTGGAATATTCTGTATATATCTAATTGGTACTTTTTTTATAGTGTTCTTTAAGTCTGAGGAGTCTTTACTGACCTTTTGTCTGGAAGATCAATTTGGTGATGAAAGAAGTATCTTGACGTTTCCAAGTAATATTATATTGGCAACTATCTGAGAGCTAATGTCCACAAATTTTTGTTTTATAACAAAGTGAGGGTGCATCCACATTTGGGGCATAAATGTTTACTATCAGAACCTCTTGTTGGATTGTTCCTCTTATTTGTAAGAAGTGACCATTTTTGTCTTTTATGATAAACTTTGGCTTAAAGTCTGCTTTGTTGGATATCAGAGTTGGGTTAACCCTCACTCCTGCTTGTTTTCATTCTCCAATTGCATGGAATATCTTTTTCCATTCTTTCACCTTCAGCCTATGAATATCTTTGCCTGTAAAGTGAGTTTCTTACAAGCAGCATATTATAGTTGATTTATAGGCTTTAATCCACATTGCCAGTCTATGCCTTTTAATTGGGGAGTTTAGACCTTTGACTTTCAATGTTATAATTGAGAGATGATTTTTGTTTCCTGTCATTTTGAGTTATATTTTCAGTTTGATATAGAGTTATTTCTTCTTTGCTTAGTTGTCCATCTGCTGGTATTCACCCAGTCTCTGGTTTGGGGATTTCCCTTTTCTTCTTTATGTTTTATTTCTTTAAGTATTTTCTCTAGTGCTGGCTTGGTAATCATGAATGCTTTTAGTTCCTGCTTATCTTGGAAGGTTTTATTTCTCCATCAATTTTGAAAGCTATCTTTGCTGGATATAGCGATCTTGGTTAGAAGCTTGTTTTTTCATTTTTAATTTTTTTTCAGGGTTTGGAGTACATTATATCAGGCCCTCCTGGCTTTAATGGTTTGAGTTGAGAAATCACAGTTGTTCTTATTGTTTTGCCCCTGAATGTCACCCATTCCTTTGCTCTCAGTGCATTTAAGATTTTTTTGACTTCTATGTTTGACGTTTTGTTTGTCATGTTGTGTGAAAAGTTCTTCTTTGATCTTGTAATATTGGCGTTCTCAATGTCTCCTGTACATGGGGGTTCTTATAATTTTCCATATTTTGGAAATTCTCTGATATTATTTCTCTAAAAATCTTTCTATTGCCCTTGGTTTGTGCTTATAGGCCTTCTTCAATGCCTATTATCCATAAGTTAGGTTGATTCATATTATCCTACTATATTGTTGACTGCGTGGTCAGGTTTGAATGAGGTGTCTTCTAAAAGTGAGACTCTATTTTCCATTTGGTGTAGTCTGTCCAAGGTAGTTTCTATTGATGTCTTTATTTCATTTATTCTCTTTTTCATTTCCCTCAGGGCCTTTTTTTGGTTCTTTTTTAGGAATCAAATTTCTCCATTAATATGTTCTTTCATATTCTGTACACTTCCTCTAATTATACTGCTAAGGCCTTTGATCATATTGAAAATAAAAATTCTGAATTCTTCTTCTGGCACTTTCTGCAGCTGAGTATTCTCAGTATTTGTAATCTCTCTTGTTGAGTTGTGGGGCTTTATTGTTCCTTGTTGGTCTTTGTTCTCATGTTTTCAGAATTCTAAGGTTTGTATCTCTGTTGTCTTGGCATCCTCTTCTTCTTTGTGTGGGAATCCTGTGTCTATTTGTTGTCCCTTTTTAATAATGTATATGCTGGGGGTATATATTTGCCTCAACAAATGTCTTATATATTTAGACTTTTGATTTAGTTTCCCAGAACCTCTTTACCAGGATATAATTCATAGTGTAGGCAACCAGCAAATCTCTGATTGGCTGCAGAACTCTTGTGCTCTCTGGGCCCAAACTCAGCAGGGCCAGAGATTATGATGTTCTGAGCTTGTGTCCTGGCTGACTGAGCTTTGATGCCCCAGGGACACCTCTGCTGCTTTGCTGGTTGCAATCAGATGAATCCCCATAAAATGCTGATCTGCATGCTCACCAGGCACAAACTTTGCCAGGGAGACGGTACTGTGCTGAGCCTCGGGCAGGGGTGGCTGAGTTATTTGGCCCCAAAGACACTGCTGCTGTTCTGGGCAGCTGTGATCACATAAGACCTTGCTGGCCACTGACCTTAGTACTTGGATCACCCAAACACTGCCAGGCAAGAATTTATAGCCTGTGACATGGCTGACTGAGTTATTTCACCCCAAAGATACCACTGCTGACAGTACTGTGGTGATCACTGAAGATCCCGTGAGGGTGGGGCAAACTGCTGACACTAACTCCCATCTAAGTGTCACTAGGAACTGTCTGCTAACTCATTTTGTTTGTTGCTATTCAAGTCCCTGTCTCCATGCAGGCTCCTGCTGGGACAGTTTGTAAACTCAGTCTTTTCGAGCTCCATTGTAGCCACCCAGGTCCCTGTAGGAGGGGTCTACAGTTTCCTAGTCCGGATGAGTTCAACTGCAGACACAGCAGTTCACCGGGTGGTTTGGTTGGGTGGTCTGAAGATTCACAGAGGTCTTAATTTCGGCGGGTTGTAGCCACTCTGGTCCTTGAAGGAAGGGCCTGTCATTTCTTAGTCCAGAAGAGTTCAGCTGCAGCCATGGGAGTTCACTAGGCAGTTTGGCTGGGATCTGGAGAGTCGCAGTCTCGAGACTCGAGCATGGAGAGAAGAATGCGATTGCTTTTGGTGTTGGCTCTCTACAATCATTGGCTCAAAAGGATTTAGCTTTTTCTTTGCTGAAGTTGGTCTCTGAGAGCCACTGGGTTCCAGCAGCCACCAGTTTCCACATGGGATCACCAAGATGGCTCCTACCTCTGCTCTCCACTTACCAGATGAAACACACGGAGCTCTTTTCAGTTCTCTGCTCTCTGTGCTCCTCAAATTCAACCACATTCCCATTGTCTTTCTTCTGCTGGGTTCTGACTGCTTTTCTCCCCTTGCCAAGAAGCAGTTTTCTGAGTGGTAGAGTTCCAAGTCTCAGAGCGACCAAAATGTGCTATCTTCCTCTATTCTGCCATCTTTAATCTTTTTTTTCTGACTGAATGTTCAAGTTTGTATATCATGTCAAGTTATGCAGTTGTGTTTTCTATAAAATCTGATCTATTGCCGAGATTTAAAATTGAATTGTTTATTTCATTTATTGTGTCTTTCACTTCCAGAATTTCTTTTTAATTCCTTTTCAGAATTTCTATCGTTTTATGGAAATGTTACTGCACATCTGTATTTTCTCTTTTATCTTAGTTTAGTTCATTAATCATTCCAAAAATCAACTTTTATAATCTTCCTCTAGGATTTAATCTAAATCAGTGACTGTGGATTATGTTATTAAAGAATTTTAAATTTTGGATGTCTTGTTCAGTTTCTTCATGTTTTCAGAGATTTGCATGTCTATTGAGATGAATTCATCCTTCTCTGTGGTGAACTTCGGTGAGCAGTTATCTCTTTAATATACCCGAGTTACGGGTATATCATAGTTGCAACACATTCATTCAATATAAACAATGTTAATTCCAACACAAAATATCCCTTTGTAAGCAGAGAGTAGCCACAATTTTAGCAGTGGGAGTTTAAGAGCTAAGCATATGTCAATATATACTATAAATGTAGATACTAAATGATCTCTACAATTCTATTAAAGGAGAAACATGGGTGGTGATTCATACAGAATAAGCTAAAAAGAATAATAATCCATGATTATATACTAAAGTGAATTAGCAGATGAGAAATCTAAGGAAATTTTTAAAAAGAATAAATGAACTATGAAAGACAAAGGGTGGGAAGAAAAGGGAGACAGAACTTAAAATCGGGAGAGTGAGAAGGATGCAGAAAAGAGGCCTGGAGTAGATGAGATGAAGAAAGGAGGTATGTATGGGAGACACTAGTAATTATTTAATATAAATCAGTTCATGCAACAATTACCATACAGTGGTTTAGGTCTATTCTTACTGAAATTTGTGAAATAGAGACTTTCATTTCTGGGGTTTCAATACTAGAAACTCCCAACTGTGTGGAAGTTTCTAGGATGCAAATCTCATCTGCTTTGTTTTTTTCAGCTCTGGCCCATATTGGCCAAATTTTTTAGGTGAGTCTACATGCCATATTATGCCCTATCCTTGCATGGACACCATGTCATTTGATCTTCCAGCCACTTCTGGATTTGAGGGTGGTGGGTCATGGTGTCTCTGTTTCCTATTTAACCCTTATCTGTCCCAGTATACCCCTCGGTAGCTACACTCATCATCCCAGTGAACAAACTGCCAATTCCAACTGAAAGCACCATTTTCTCTGCTCTGCACTGCAGACTGATCGAATTACCTCTCTTTCTCCCCACACTCAGTCCCAGTTTTTCTTCTATGGCCAGGCTGGCTCAAAAAATGTACCCCCGTTGATCTAGTGAAAAGTAGAGCCTAAGTGACTGGTGTTGGGTATTAGAAAAAACAATTATACTAAGAACTACAATTGGATAGTTGGTTGAAAGTAATTTATTTTGGGGCTTATTACATGTAACAAAATTAAAATGATTGATTGTGATTAAATAAAACCATATTGTAAAAAGTGCTTACATTATATATGAAGTGATACGCCATCAGTTGCACATCAAAATAAGTGAATTTTAACCACTAGAGAATCTACTAGGCTAGGGGACCAGAAACAAAGGAGAATCATGGCAAAATCTCAATATTGAAAATAAAAATAAAATCTACTAAATAATACATAGACCAAAGGAGGAAAAAAAAAAGATGGAAAATAAGAACACTCGTAGCACCACAGTAATTAAATTATATGCAGTTTTCTAGACTTTTGATAAACATAAATCAACTAAATGTTCTAATGAATCATCCTTTTCATTTTAAACTACCAAAGAAGCAAGGACTTACTAAAATAATCTTACAAAGGATATTTTTAAAATGTTTCTACAATTTAGTAGTTAATGAAACAACTTCCTTTAAAATGGAAATAGATGGAAGAGTTTCATTAAAAATTGGAATGCATCTGGCAATATCTGTAGTTAGTTTTAATCCAGTAGGCTATAGTGCAGTAAAACCAAACAAAACATGATGGTTGGTCCTAGTACGCCAGTGTAAAGACAATAGACAACATTTCTGAGGCACATATTTTGAACAAAGTTTAACATATCTGAATTTTTTCCCCATGATACTGGGGATAGAACCCAGGGACATTTTTCCTCCAACCTACACCTCTGGCCCTATTTTATTATTTATTTTGAAAGAGTCTTGCTAATTTGTTGAGGGCTTTACTAAGTTGCTGAGGCTGACCTCAATCTTGTGATACTCCTGTCTCAGTCTCCCAAGTACTAGAAGTATGGACATAACCTACCACATCTGGCTAATACACTTGAATTTAAAAAATGGAAGTTTCTTATTTTCCCCTGGATTTAAATAAAAATAAAATGAAATATACCAATACTTCCTACCATTGTTTTATCCAAAATGATATGTATTTTCAGTGTTCTTTTCAATTGTTCCACATCTGATTTTTTCTGTGAAATAGAGAACATGTATTAAATAAAACATTTTCAAAAATTTTTCATTGTAATTATCATGTCCTATATATTATATATACTGTCAGGGTGAGATGTGCACCCAGATGCATATGCACATACTCTACACAGAGGCAGAATAGATATGGATAGATGTGTAAAAAGACAATAAGAGGATGGGTAACCACTTAGCCAGTAAGATTCCAAATAAATATCTTAAGAAAATATCAGAATCATCTTATATTTTATTATTGGTAAGTCAGACTCTAAAAAGTCAGTGAAATGAGGGAGCAATCCATTATTCCTTCCTCTCAAAGCATTCCTGTGTGCCTTGCAAAAACCCCCAGCCCAACAATCTTCAAGGCAAACTTCATCAACTTTTTAATAAATGTTTACATTATTACATTAACTTTACTGAGGTTTTCATCAGTAAAATACACCAATTTTATGTACATAGATATATGACTTATAACTAATATACACACCAATATAACCATTTCCACAATTAAGGTAGGGAACATTTCTATCACTTACTCCCATGTCAATAGCCCATATCTCTCAAGACAATAATGATCAGCTTTCTCCCAACAAAGGTTAGAATAATTGATTCTAGAATTAATGCAAATGAAATTATATAGTACATCCCCTTTTATATATGGCTTTATTCACTCAGTATTCCTCCATATTGTTGTAATTATTAATAGTTCATTAGTTTTCCTGAGGTGTGTGTAATTTTAGAGATACATCACAATTTGTTTATATTTTAACCTGTTCAGTTTGGTTTGGATTATTCATATATTTAATAATTATAAATATAGGTGCACCAGATATATACATGCAGGTCCTTATGTAGCTTTATACTCAAATTTTCTTGTAAAATACTTAAATGCCTGTGTCATATTAATTGTGATTCTTTAAAGCGGTATGAAAATGATGAATGAATTTCCAAATGATGTGATCATTATGCATTCTCACCAAGAATTAATAAGAGATCCAATTGCTCCATATCCTTGCTTATGTTTGGTATTTCTTTCTTTTTTAACCCAGTCTTGTTGGTCTGCAATGATATCTCATTGAGGTGTTATGTGCATTTCTCTGGTGATTAATTTATGCTGAACATGGCTATGGTTCATTAATTTGGTTCCTCCTAAATATTCTACTAGATATTTGATTTAGTTTTGTCATCTAAGTATATGCTTAATTCAATTTATTTTTTGCATAAGGTTCAAAATTCATTTCATTGTGTAAAGTTATCCAATTCCTCTCCCATCATTTTTTTTTTTTTTTTGCAGTAATGGGGATTGAACCCAGGGGCGTTATACCACCGCGCTACACCCCCGGTCCTATTTTTTTATTCTTTATTTTGAAACAGGGTCTCACAAAGTTGCAAAGGGCCTCACTAAGTAGTTGAGGCTGGCTGCGAACCCAGATCCTCTGGTCTCTGCCTCCCAAGTTCTGGGATTACAAGCATGCGCCACCACGCCTGGCCTTCCATCATTTTTTTAAGTAAAATCATTTATTCTTTAAAATCCTTGGCAAAATTTTGAGAAACCAGTTGCCCATTGTCTGTGGATTTATTTTGATAGCTCTATTTGTATAGAGAGCGTATATATAGATATCTATCTCCATATAGATATCTATTCTTATGTCAAATATATACATGTAGTCCATAAGGCCAGGTGCCATCAACCCAAGCCACTATTTTGTAAATAATATCTTATTATAATATAACCAAACCTATTTTTTATTTTGTTTTGGCTGCTCTTGTGTTGCAGTTAGAATGGAGGAGCTGCAATAGAACATACACCTCCCTAATCTATATACTTTCTATTATGTCCTTCAAGAAGAGGTAATGTAAGTCATTTTTTCTTGTTCTTAGTTATTAGGCTTTTTACCCAAAGATTTCTGAAATTCATTTGGCATTTGAAACATTGATTTCTGTAAAGATAATTTTCTGGAATCTTGATTGGGATTACACTGAATACACACATAAGTTTGGGAAAAACAAGTAACGATGTTTGTTCCTTTGTTTCCTGTGATTCTACTAACATCTGTTATTAGCCCTGGTAGGCTGGGTGTAGATTCTTTAAAGTGCACAGAGCTAAGACATCAATAAAAGTAGGGCTACTTTTTCATTTTGAATCTACACACCCTGTATTCTTTTTTCCTGTTGTATCATCTAAAAACTCCAGACAAATGTTAAATGGAAATAGTGTGGGTATATATCCTTCCTTTTTTTCCATTCTTATTTGTCATTTTAGACATTTTGGGCTGTTTTAACAAGTACAGGTATGCTGGATGGATGAAACAACAGAAATTTATTTCTCACAGTTTTGGAGTTTCAAGGTCAAAATGCTGGCAGATCCAGTATCTGGAGAGGACACTGTTCCTGGATTGCAGGTATCTTTCTCCTCTTATCTTCACAAGTAAAATGCAGAATAGAGACCCCCTTCTCTTTTCCTTGTTAAGGCCATTAATCCACCTACAAAGTCTCTGCTCTCATGACTCTGTGTGTGTGTGTGTGTGTGTGTGTGTGTGTGTGTGTTTTATTTTATTGAGTTAGCTATTTAGAGATAGCTATTTTAGAGATAGGTGTGTAGCTCTATATTATTAATACATTACAATTTGGGGTGTTGGGTTAGAGATCTTAATTGAGTAGTGGTTACAGATCTCATTGTAGTAGCTATAAGTTTTAATCAAAATTTAAATTAGTTCAAGAAAGTTTTCTATTCTAGATTTTATAGTGAATATAAATCAATTTTGTCAAATGATTTTTCTTGAATTGTTATGATGCTGTGGCTTCACATACATCTGTAAAATTATGATTCAATTCCTGTTTCACTATACTGATTTAAGTAATATTTCCACAAAGTCTAATAAATACTATCTATAGTCTCTAATTCTATAAGAAAGGAAGAATGTTGTTATAAAGGCAAGTTAAATATATACAAATTGTTGCTTATATTAGATTTCATAATAAAGCCACATAAAGTATTTGAGCCAAGAAAATATTTGACTATTTAATAATCACCTCCTTTCAACCAGTTTTACTACCATTGAGAATGACTTTCTTTGAGGCTATGATGCTCAAAAAATTATTTATTTATAGAATGCAATATATAAAGAACAATGTATCTTAGAAGGATTTCTTGGGATATTTGTTACTTCCAAGACTTATTACAACCATAATTTTTCTTTATTAATTTGCAATAATTTTCTTGCTATTTTATGTTAACAATTTTCCAAATCTAGAATTTCTATTTTTATTCTTTCATGCTTTTTCATTAAATTCTCCATAGAAGCAGAACCAGTAAACCAGTAGGGGTGTGTGTGTGTGTATGTGTAGACACAGGTGATCATGGAGTTCGGCTAGTCACAGTCTGAGGGTGAGCCAATAGACTAAAGAGAGATTCAGGATGCAGACTAAAGAATGATGTTGCAATTCTAGATAAGACCAAGGACCATTTGTTGGAGAATTCTGTCTTACTCAGGGGATGCTCTCTTTTTTTTCTCTGTGCAGACTTCAACTAATGGGTTCAGGATTTATCCACTGATGAGGACAGAACCCTCATGATTCAATTATTCATCTCTGAATATTTTTAATTGCCAATACATGAGCTTTTCCAGGGGACATGCTCTATTCAAAACATAACACCCTGCCCCTTGTCCCCAAAAATCTCATGCCCATCTCACAGGACAAAATGCATTTGGTCTATCTCCAAGAGTTCCCATAGCATTAACAGTTCTAGTATCACTCAAAAATCCAAAGTCTCCTCTGAGACTCAAGGTAAACACTTGGCTCTGAAAACCTGTAAAAATAAAAAAGCAAGTTACATCCATCTAATGTACAATGGCACAGAGTTAACATTCAAATTCCAAAAGGGAAGATTAGGACATAGAAGGAATGGGAAAATAGGATCAAAATCCAGCAAGGGAAACATTTAAGTCCTGCAATTCCACTTCTGTTATCCAAAGCAAAATGTGGGGAGATGTGACAGATAAAAGGCCTTGGCAGCCCCACCCTACTGCCTAGTTGATTGTAACCAGTGGCATAGGTGATCTACTAGCTTGACTCCATCTTGTACAGTTGACAGCTTTCCTTAGCAGATATTCCCCATTTGGGGTATCTCTTAATGTGGGGTGATTCTCATTGCAACTTTGGCTTCAACTGTACAGCCTCGCAAATTGTCCCATTTGGGCCCGCTTGCCACAGGATTCTGACCGTACCACATGTTGCCTGGTCTCCCAGGCCTTCTTTTGAAATCTGGGGGAGGGGGTAGCATGCATAATCCCTTTTCCCTAGGAAAGCCAGAATTATGTGAGTATCAAGATTGACCACCACCATGATTTACCCTCCTGAATCATGGCTACTAGCACTTTTTCAGTCACAGCCAGTGTGTCTTCCTCCGTGATGGCCACCATCATGCCCTCTTTAATCAGGCTGCTCAAACACAACCAGAGTGCCTTTTTCAAAATGGTCATCCTTGAACATATTTCCATGGTCATTCCCTTGATCCTGACATGGGTGCGGTCTTGCTGATTGCCTTCTTTCCTATTGTCACTGTGTGAAGTATTTAACTTCTCTTTAGTGGCTCTAATCTCTCCAGCAATCACAACCTTCTCGGCACCAATTTTGCATGGGATTTTCTGGCCAAACTGCCAAGTTTTCAAAATCTCTCTCCTCTGCTTTCTGTTGCCCTTATCACAGCAATATTCATGCCATCATCTCGATGCTTTGCTGCTTTGACATTTCCTCCATCATATTAATTAGTTCATTCCATTAATTTGGCCTGACATAAAGTCTCAGGAGATGAACAAAGACATAAGGTCTTTGCCAGAATATAACATACGTGAGTTCTGAACCAGTTCCCTATGGAGTCCTCCTTGCTATCTGAAACCTCTGCAGATTCTTTATTGTTCCCATTCATATCAGCATTCTGTTCTTCTGAGCTCCCATCACAATTGTGAATAAGTGCTGCTTATAATACTCTAAGGCTTCTCTAGCCTGCATCTCCAGACCTTTCCAAACTCCTCCCACAAACCAGTTCCACAGGCTCCTGAACCACATGGTTAGGTGTAATCACTGCAAGGCCCGATCCTCAGTACCAGTTTCTGTTTTAGTCACCTTTTCTTTCCACTGCTGTCACCAAAGTACCTGACAGGAACAAATTAGTGGAAAAAGGGTTATTAGGGCTAAGAATTTAAGAGGTTTCAGTCCATCTGTCTGGCTCCAAAACAGAAATGGCGGTGATGGCAGCAGGGTTCCTGGAAGGAATGCTCCTCTCACAACACGGAGGCCAGAAGCAGAGAGAACAAGTGAAGTGAACAAGGGACATGTATAGTCCCAAAGGCCACATCCCCAAATGACCTACTTCCTCCAGCCACACCCTCCCTGCCTGCAGTAGCATCCAGTAGTCCAAATGATTAATTCATCAAATAAATTTATCTAGTAATGAGATCAGAACAGTAATGATTCAGTTATTTCCCCTCTGAATACTTTTGCATGTTCCACACATGAGCTTTTCCAGGGGATATTTTATAGCCACACCATACAGAGCACAATCTAATTCACTCAGAGTCCACCAATATTAATCTCATTCCCAAACACTCAAGTAATGTTTATCTAGCAATATAGACTTATTGGCTTAGCTACACTGCCGCATAATTAACTATCACAAATGTTTAGGCTAAATTTATCTCCATCGTTTTCTCTATTTCACTTTCCTCCATGCCTTCAAACCTGACTTTAATTTTTACAGATAAGGCTTTCAGTGGATCTCTTCTGTCATTCACTAGGTCTATTATATCTTTCATTTTCCAATCACTTTATATTACTGTTACATTTATTTTCTGAGCAATTCAAGGGTTAAGAACAAGTTCAAGGGTTAAGAACAATTCAAGGGTTAAGAACAAATTAAGAACAAGATTTTAGTGGTAATTCCTAGAATTGTCAAGAGAAATTGATTAATAGAATATATGCAAAGGGAAGAATATGTGTTCTCTCTGGAAGCAGTCCATGAATATAACAGTAACAATATTAATTCATTCTATGTAAATTTGGTATTTTTCTATCTTACCTATTCTAAATCAGGCAAATCTAGTAAGGAAGTCAGGAACCTTGGGTCAATGCCCAGAAGAAATCAACTTGGAGAGATGACTTACCTTGAACTTTGTATGAACAAGACAAAAATATAAATATGTTAAACCGCTGAGATTTGAAGATGGCTTACTCCAAAATATAGCAGTATTTGACCATGTAGTAATTTTCATGAAGAACATAGTTTGAGAACAACTGTTTTCAACAGTTGCTTTTTTGTTTTGGTACTTGGGATCAAATACAGGGGCATGCTACCTCTGAGCCACACACTGAGCCATATACTAAGTATATGTACATAAAAATCCTTGCAAATAGGAAACAGGTTGTGAGAATACTGAAGATATTTATGTATGTTTATATCTAAGTGTTATCTGAATACACATAACAGCATTACAAAACAAAGATCCTGTAACATAAGTTCTTAATATAATGCATATCACTTTAAATTTAGTTTCCAAATGTATCAAATCTCAAAATTTCAATGTGAACAACTTTATCAAATATAAAACAAATGAAGATGATAAAAGGGGTTACTCACTTCTGATTTTACAGGAATCCTGTAGGACTGATCTATATTTTGGAGACTATGGTGATTTTCCTTAGAGGGGGAGTAATCATTTTGACTATTTATTTGGTAAACCATATGTTCAAATATAGGTGAAGATTCCAAAGGTTCAATTCCATAACTGACATTCTCTAACTGTAACAGCCCCCTAATATTCAAATACATAAAAAGACATAAAATGTGGTCAGTATAGATTTCCACCGAGAAGTATAATAAATGTTAAGAAAACATTTCAAACTGGGCATGGTGGTGAACACTAGTAATCCCAGTATTTAGGAGGCCGAGAGAAGAGGATCATAGGTTTGAGGCCAGCCTCAGCAAGTTAATAAGACCCCCAGAAACCTAGAAAAACCCTGTTTTAAAATAAAAATTGAAATATGGCTGAAGGTGAAGCTCAGAAGTAGAGTGCCTCTGGGCTCAATCCTCAGTACCACCCATACACACACACAAAAACATTCCACATATATCTGATAGCAGTCTTTGTAAATGATCATCTAAGTATCATTCTGTCTTACTTGCATTAATTTTCAAACCTAATTTTATAACTATCTTTACTATATTATAGCATTTAAGAAGAGTTGATGTTCTAATATGTCTGTGAAATGTGAAAACTTTTCATGCTTGTTTGCTTTTTTATGAAAAAAATATTATGATGACAAACTATAAAGAAGACAAAATATGAGAAAGTATTAGAGGAAGAGAAAGAAATAAAGTATATTAGAAGAAACACAACCAAGGTCTCAATCTGTCATTCCAAAAGTTTCTGAAAATTAAGGGTTGACATATGATCTCAACGTACACCTCCAAAATATGCCATTACCTGAGTCCAGAGCAGACGTTTAGTGTCACAACTGATTTTGGAATATTTGCAGCATGTCCTTGATAAAAGCAATGGCCCTAAGGAGGATAGGAAGATGTATTTGTAACTGTCATCTAAATGAAATCCTCAGTTTTATTCTTACTTCCAAAATGCCACCAAAGGATCGGAATTATTCATTATCGTGTTATTAATCAGAAGTTCAATTCCTTGCTCTCTATCTGTAAGTTCTTCAAATCTTCTCCTTATAATCATGGTTACCATCTTACCTCCAAATAATTTTTGCTATTATTCTAGAAGTTTGACAAACAGCTTTCCAATATCCATCTTTTTTTTACTTACCAGTAATATTTTTAATTGTATATTCCATACCTGCTGGCTTGTAAATAATAGTATTCAGCTATGAGCATTCTATTCATTTTTCTGGGATATCAAGCCAACTTATCATTTTTGATATTTCATCACTTTCTTTTTAATACCTCACTTGAGAAATAATTGATCATCTTAGTTCAAACTTTTTCCACTTTGAATTTCACAGTGTTAGTCTTTCCCAGGCTCTCCCTTAATATTCTTTCAGTAAAACACTCTTTCCTTTGTGTTAAATTTTAGTGATTTCAAGAAATCAGTTCTACTCCTTTGTGAGTCCTATATGATAAAACTTTACTATCATCACATTATCTCGGATGAATTTAATATATAATTAGCTTTTAGGCATACATTGCCATCAGTGGTCCTTATTTTTTACTTCGTTCTTTTTAAAATTAAGTTCTAGGCCGGGTGTCTTGGCCCACGCTTGTAATCCCAGTACTTTGGGAGGCGGAAACCGGAGGATCCGGGTTCGAGGCCAGCCTCAGCTCTCGCGCGCGCTCTCTCTCTCTCTCTCTCTCCTTAGTGAGGCCCTCCGCAACTTCATGAGACCCGGTTTAAAAATAAAGCATAAAAAATAGGGCCGGGGGCGTAGCGCGGAGGTAGAACGCCCCTGCGTTCAATCCCCGGTACCGCAAAAAAAAATTAAATAAATAAAATAAAATTAAGTTCTCATGCATTATAATTGTATATGATAGTGATACATTCATATATGCACATACTCTTATTTGGTCTGTTTCATTCACCATACCTCCCCTTATATTTACCTCCTTTCTCCCCCAATCACCATACAGGACTCCACTGTTCTCTCTACTCCTTTTCCTAAGGTCCCTTTTATTTTATTTTATTTTCTACTTTTTCTCTATCTTCCATATATGAGAGAATCCATGTGGCCCTTAATTTTCTGAATCTGGCTGATCTCATTTGCCGTTATGATCTCCTTGGTATTTTTCCAAAATAATTAAACTCGGAGTGTTATAGTAATACATCTATACCCATATTTATTGTATAACAATTCACAATAGTCACCTTATGAACGTAACTAGGTGTTTGTCAAGAAATTAATATATAAAGAATATGCGATATATATATATACACACAGTGGAATTTTATTCAAACATAAGAAGAAAATGATGTCATTTGCAAACAATGAATGGAACTGGTCAATTAATTTAAAAAAATTTTACAAGTAACCATCAGCCCAACTAACAGGACAGAGCTACACTCAGTGGATGTCGGTAGAGCCTAGGTGAGTTAGCCCATACCCATTCAATGCACAATGATATCAAAATGTCTGACCCATCCACACTATCAGGAATAATTGTCTGCAAAAAGGGATATACATACACTACTTCATGGTAAGCAAAAGTAGCAGCTGCTTTAAATGCTACGTGGATCAGCAGGAGAGACAGTTATAAGTCCTTCACAAAGAGTTAGAAAGCAAATGTCCCAAAATACTACCCAGAAGTAGAGAGCAGCCCAAATTTAATAATTCCTGGCTATGCTCCCAGTGGGGGAATATGATCCCTGTGTGATGTTTCCCAATACCCATACAGCAAATACTCATCTAGACAAGAGCTTTCCTTACCAATGGGTATCAGAAAAGTTAGAAGGAAAGCCGGGCGTGGTGGTGCACGCTTGTAATCCCTGTATTTTGGGAGGCGGAGACCGGAGGATCCAGGTTCGCGGCCAGCCTCAGCTCTCACTCTCTCTCTCTCTCCTTGTCTCTCTCCCCCTGTCTCTCTCTCTCTCTACTTAGTGAGGCCCTCTGCAACTTCGTGAGACCCGGTTTCAAAATACAGCATAAAAAATAGGGCTGGGGGCGTAGTGCGGAGGTAGAACGCCCCTGCGTTCAATCCCCGGTACCGCAAAAAAAAAAGTTAGAAGGAAGCAGAGTGACATCCCTTAGGTTATTCATCACCCATACTCCATATCAATACCATCTAGCCCAGGGAGGTACCTTGTGCACATACACTGAATAACTTAACATGTAGCAGGAGCTCCAGAAAGCCAGATGAATGTAGCTTGACCAAATTATATTGCAAGTCCTAAGAAAGCTAATGTGCCATTTGAATACAAGGCCACACTAAACCTAAATTTAAACTGGGTGACTGCCTTATAGAATAGAATATTTAGATAAGATCAATAGCTCATAGGAACTCCCACAGTTATTTGTCCATCTCACATGTGAGAAACATTTATATTAAGAAAGTTTGTCAAGAGCAGGAAGAACACCTCCTTTGTCAAATGCATAGACATCAACACAGAAAAGCAAGAAAAATAGTGCATCAGGAAAATATACTCCAACCAAATCTTCAGAAATTGACCCTTAATAAAATGGAGTTACATATTTTACCTGAGAGAGGATACATCTGTCTTGAAGATGCACATTGAGGTCAAGAGAACAATGTATGAGCACAGGGGGAATGTCAAAAAAGGATAGAAATGATAAAAAAAGTACCAAAGAGAAATCTTGGAACTAAAAATACATGCAACCTACCTAAATTGAACCAAGAAGATATAGAGAACCTAAACTGACCAATAGCAAGCAAAGAAATAGAAAAAGAAAAAAAAAAGAGCCTGCCATCAAAGAAAAGCCCAGGTCTCCAGATGGATCTCCAGTTGAATTCTACAAAACCTTTACAGAAGAACTAAACCCAATACTTCACAAGTTATTCCGTGAAATTCAAAGAGATGGAATTCTTCCAAATGCCTTCTATGATGCCAGTATCACCTTAATACCAAAACCAAATCAAGAAAAGAAAATTACAGAGCAATATAATTGATGAACACAGATGCAAAAATTCTAAACAAAATATTAGCCATGTGCATTCAAAACCACATCAAGAAAATTGTACACCATGACCAAGTTGGTTTCATCCCAGGAAAGCAAGGCTGGTTCAACATATGCAAATCAATTCATGTTGTTCACCACATAAACAGAACTAAGGACAAAAATCACATGATCATCTCAATAGGTGCTGAAAAAAAGCATTTGACAAAATCCAACACCCATTCATGTTAAAAACAATGCAGAAAATCGGAATAGAAGGAACATACCTCAACATCATTAAGGCAATATACAATAAACCCAAAGTCAACGTCATATTGAATGGGAAAAAAATGCGGGAATTCCCTTTAAAATCAGGAATAAGACAATGATGCCCACTATCACCACTCCTCTTCAATATAGTCCTCAAGACTCTTGCCAGAGCAATAAGACAAGAGAAGGATATCAAAGGAATACAAATAGGAAAAGAAGAATTAAAATTATCTTTATTTGCAGATGACATGATCCTATATTTAGAAGACCCAAAAAAACTCAACCAAAAGACTACTAAAGCTGATTACCAAATTCAGCAAAGTAGTGGGACACAAAATCAACCTAAAAAAAATCAGTAGCTTTTCTATATGTCAACCATGAATCCACTTAGAAAGAAATACAGAGAACAATTCCATTCACAATAACCTCAAAACCAGTCAAATACCTACGAATAAACCTAACCAAGGAGGTAAAAGACCAATAAAATGAAAATTATAAAACACTAAAGAAAGAAATTGATCTTAGAAGATGGAAAGGTCTGCCTTGCTCCTGGATAGGCAGAATAAATATAAGAAGTGGCTATTCTACCAAAAGTGATCTACAGAGTCAATGCAATCCCTATCAAAATATCAATGTCATTCTTTACAGACCTAGAAAAATCAGTCATCAATTTCATATGGAGAAACTAAGACCCAGAATAGCCAAAGCAATTCTCAGCAATAAGAACCATGCAGGAGGCATCACAGTTCCTGACTTCAAATTATACTACAGAGCTATAGTAATAAAAACAGCCTGGTAATGGCACAAAAACAGATACACAGACCAATGGAACAGAATAGAAGGTACAGAAACAAAACCACACACTTATAGCCAATTGTTTTTTGACAAAGGTTCCAGACACATATGTTGGGAAAAAGACAGATTTTTCAACAAATGGTGTTAAGAAAACTGGTTATTCAGTTGGAGAAAAATGGAACTAAATCCTTACCTCTCACC
>PVJS01023647.1:0-29401 GCA_004027185.1 Glis glis
GAGGGTAACACACTAAAGCGCAGGAGGTATACATCCAAACTTATAAAACTCAAATCACTGTGCAAAGCACTAAAGGGAGGGAACGGGGAGGGAACGGGGTGGGATTTGAGGGAGGGCAAATCGGGCAATGTGTGCATGTATGACTCTTATAGCCTAACACCTATTAAATGTATAATTACAATGCACCAATAAAAAAAGGGAAAAAAAATAAATTGGATCTACAAAAAAAAATAAAGCCTTTCTAGTCCTATCAATCAAACCTGTCATTTTTTGATACAATTATTATTTATCATCTTGGATAAGAATAGCAATATTTTGGGCATATTCAGTCTATTGAGGCTTTTCATTATGCATGAGGCTTATACAGTTAAAAATCCAGTGATATACTATATCCTAGTTAGCAGTTCAAGATATATTAAAAAGAATATAAAAGGCACAATTCTTTTTTTACTATTTATATTATAGCATTTTATTTTGAAGAAATGAATATTACTAGAAATGACATACTATTTTAATAAACTTACTCTATAACATAGGATGTTACTCAAATATAACATATCAGGTTAGGTTGAAAATCAATTGGGGTAAAATCTATTGTTTTCTATTCACTCAACGCATATATTGAGTGCCTATAGGGAAATATCTTGTTGGCTTAGAACAAGGTACAATTTCCAAATCAAAAATTTCAATTATTAAGGAAAATATAAGTTCAATTGAATTAAAATTTTATAAATGTAGCCTTCAAAAGAAAGTATAACAATATAAAACTGGGATACAAAACATACAAACATATATCTGCAAAATTTTAGGGAAAACGTTAGTTTCCATCATGCATGAAAATATATCTAGGGATTAACAAAAGGAGTGTGTTTGAGTAAAAAGAGGCTAAGATAATTGAGGAAAAAGTTTATAAAAGTAATGCAAGTGCCTAATATATATAATAAAAGCTCCCCACATCATTTGCCAACAGGAAAATATAAACTTAAACAAAAAGATGATATCCTTGCACATTCACTTCACCAAAGTCTTATGACACCAAAAGTTGGTAAGGACATGGAGTAAAAACTCTCATCCTTTGATGGCAGGAAGCTAAACAGAAAAAGGTTTTCGTCTTACCTAGTAACTTCGATGTGTACAGTAATTCTACTACTGGTTTTAAACCTAGAGCAATGTGTGTCAGCAACAACATTATCATTGGCCTTTGGGGCTAGGTGATTGTGTGTATGTGTGCGTGTGTATGTGTGTGTGTGTGTGTGTGTGTGTATGTGTGTGTGTGTGTGTGTGCGTGTGTGTGTTGGGGTGTCCTGTCCATAGTAAGATGCTTATCAGCAATCCTTGTGGCATGTACCAGCTAGATGAGAATAGTAACCCCTACCCAAATTGTAGCAACCTTACATTAAAATGATTTCAGATATCACCAAATGTCCCCTCGCAGGTAGAACACAGTCGCTCACAGCTGAGAACCGCTGTCCTGGAGAAGCTGTTACATTCGTGCGTCTGGACACATATAACATATGATCATTGCAGCATTATGTGCAACAGCAAAAACCTGGAAAACATTTAAGTGGCGATCAAAAGTGGATTTAGTAAATAGGTCATAATAAGTTAAGGGAATAAAAAAATCATAAATCCGTAAAAATGAATTACTTAACAAATCAACGTGGATTAATTTCATAATATGTAGTTGAATAAAAGAGAAAAATCACAGGGGAAAAGTATCCTGTGATAATTGGGCATTGTAAAATACTAAAAAAATAGGCAAATCAGTCATTCTAAAGAGATATCAATATGTAAGGTAACATCTTAAGTATTTTTCTGTCAATAACAAAAATATATTAGTGTAGCTGTTAGCTCTTTAGAAATTGAGAGTGACGTAAATATGAAAGACACAGTGTGTGGGCTTCTAAAGAACCGGTACCATTTTGTATCCTGGTCACAAGGGGCCTAATTTTTTATTCTTTGAAAATTTCACATCTCGTTAATATTGTGATATATGATATAATTTACTGCATATCAATTTTAAAAATTAAATGGAATGAAGAAAAACATGGCAAATAAAAAGCATAAAATTAGGAAAATTAAAATTTGCATGCTGCTAAGCACAAAAGAAAATTCTCATTGAAAAATAAAAATGATAAAAATTTACATAAAACATTCACCAGTTAAAGCTGGCTAATCAGTATTTAATAACAACTAAGTTTGAATTTCAGGCAAAATGTATTAATAGAGAAATTAAAAGCACTACAAAATTATGAAAAAAATATTTTCAAGGAATTCTAATAATCTGAAATTCATATACATAAAATATAACTTCAAATACATGTGTATATGTTTAATGTAAGTGAAATACCAAGTTCTTATGGTTATTCATAAGCATAATTTAAGCTTTACTACATCTACAATAAAAACAAATAGTTCTAAGAAAAAATAGAAAGTACCTACAGTATGTAAAAAATAAAAAGTGAAAATTATATCAATATATTCATTTTAAATCATGCAGCATAAATGACCAGAGTATATATGACTTCTTTCTGTCCATTGCTCAGTCCAGTATTTATTTTTCTTTAATGTAGTCATATATAAAAATTATGTCTTCAACAAACATTTAACATTACAATATAAATAGTAGTTTTCATTTTTTTCTCATGACAAGGATCTGTTTCCTCTATTTACCACAAGCATCTATTCATAGAGCACAGATATATTGAATCCTACTGTGTATCAGATTTATACTGGCTTCTACAGACACCGAGATAAATAAGAAATTACTTATGACCTAAATTATCACACAACATACCTGACATCCTCATAAAAGATTAAAATGTGTAATATGACCTCTAAGACAAATACAGAAGCAGTGTGATAGAGAGCAGAAATGATCACACTGCTAATTGTCAATCTGGTAGAGAGCCAAGAGTGCCATCCTTTTCAATTGCAAAGTTCAAGATTGGCTAAGACAAAGATGGTAAAGATTCTGGTACCCTATCCATCTCCACGCCTAGGAACAGGTCTAAAGCTGTTACACTAAATATTTAATTAATATAGTGCTATCTCTACCTACATCATTATTACCATGTAACCAAAATGTCAACATAATTCAGCCCCTCTGCTTTTTAACTCTGCTTTATTTTACATCCTTTAAACCCACTGCTCATAAGCACTTTGGTTCCTCAACCCTGTTGCTTTTCACTGGAAAGACTTCTACAAGATAGTAATAGAGAAGGTTACATGACCATTAATTAACTGCTCAAGGAAGAGGATGCCTGCTGTCCGTCAGGTTCTGTGTTATGTATACTGACCTTGAAACTGCTATTGATGGAAGGAGTCTCAATTAGAGTTTGTTCCAGGTTGAATTACACCTAGTGTTGCCTACACAGCTTTACAGCTTGGTTCACTTATCTATCGTATTTTTAAATTGTCAAAGAGGAGTAGTAATGTCTCTTTAGAAGAGGAAGGAAGACACATGTAAGGAAGACTAGTATAAAGTGGAACTTAAGCCAAATGTTTATGAATATTGTCTAAACTAATCATTAAAAAAATCATTCATCGTATGAAACCACCCACAGCTCCTCTCTTGGCATGTCATGACCATACTGGTATTCTTTTACACTTCATATGTCAAGGATAATGGTGTAGTGGAGTGGGGAGAGAGAATCACCATCTAGTAGTGCCTAAGAAACTTTACCGAAATAGTGCATGTTGATTTCTCCCCGCAGACTAAACACACAGTTCTAGGGTCAATTTGAAACCTTGCACTGAGTGTGGTAGAGCATGCCCATAAAACCAATACTTAAGAGGTGTAGACAAGAGGATGATCTCAAGTTGGAGGCCAGCCTGTTTTAAAAAACAAAAAATAAGTCGGGGGGTGGTGGCACATGCCTGTAATCCCAGTCTTTGGGAGGCTGAAACAGGACGATTGCAGGTTGGAGCCCAACCTCTGCAACTTAGCCAGGCCTTCAGCAATTTAGTGAGACCCTGTTTCAAAATAAAAAATAAAATAGGGCTGGGAGGTAGATTAGGAGGAGGTAGAATGTCCATGAATTAAATCCCTAGTACAACAACAATTAATAATAATAATGATAATAATAATAATAATCAACAATAATACAATAATAAAACACATAAAAATAAAGCCTTATACTGATTCTATATTCCACCAAGAATTATGGGTTCTCAAAAAACATCAAGTGATTCTTCTCCCTTTTTTTTGTAGCAGATGATAGCTATATTAGTTCCCTAGAGCTGCTATAACAAATTGCCATAAACTCAGTGGCTTAAAACAACAGAACTTCATTCTCAGTTCCAGAAGCTAAATCCAAAACTTAAGATGTGGACAGGGTTGCACTTCTTCCAAAGTCTCCAGGGAAGAATGATTCTTTCTCTCCTGGCTTCTGGGTGGGTTCAGGCATCTCATGACTTGTGGCATCCTAACTCCAATTTCAACCTCTATTTTATGGCTATCCTCTTTGTTTTTTCTTTTCTTTTTATAAAGACACTTGCAGCCGGGCATGGTGGCGCACAGTTGTAATCTCAGTACTTGGGAGGCAGAGACCAGAGGATCCAGGTTCTTGGCCAGCCTCAGCTACTTAGTGAGGCCCTCCACAACTCATGAGACCAGGTTTCAAAATAAAGTATAAAAAATAGAGCCAGGGGTAGAGCTCAGAGGTAGAACGCCCCTGGGCGTTCAAAAAAAAAAAAAAGACACTTGCCATTAGGATCAACCCTAGTTCAAGATGAACTCCTGTCAAGTTTTTAAATGACATCTGCAAAATTTTGTCAAATAAATTCAAGTTCAAAAGTTCTTGGTAGGCCTTTCTTTGGAAAGGCTCCATTCAACCTGTTACAGTAGCTAGGTGTACATATAGAGTAATTCTAGGGTAAACAAAAAGTATTATGCTTCATATATATCTTTGGTTTTCTCTTATATAAGTATGTTTATAGTACCAATATTTATAATAGCTAGAAAGAAAAAAACAATATTCATCAACTGATGACTAGACAAACAATATTTTATACATCTATATAATTAAATATTAATTGGCCAGTTTAAAAAAAGAATGAAGTACTGAAACATGCTCAGTATGGATGACCCTGTAAAACATTTTGTTAGGTGAAAGAAGCCAGTCATAAAATACCATTCATATGATTCCACACATGTTCTATTCCAGAATAGGCAAATCGTTATAGAAAGTAGATTCATGGTTGCCTCGGTCTGTAGAAATCGAGGAGTAAGTGGGGTCATGAAAGCTAAATGATGCAAGGCTTCTTTAGGGTTGGTGCCAGTGTCCTGAAATTGTGATTTTGTGAATTTACTAAAAATAGAATTGTATATTATAAATTGGTAAATTTTATAGTATATTATTATATATCAATGAAAGTGTTAAGCTCCACCTTTTTTCCCCCTAAGAAAGGAAAAGGAATCAGGAACCTGTCTTCATTCCATTAGGAATGAAGGTTTTGTTCTGACACAATTGTTAACAGAGCCCTTTAATTCTCAAAAGTGTCCTGGTTTATATGGCAATTTTATATCATTATTCTATAACTAAGTGATATCGTGCAAGTGAATTTGCCCCTCTAAGCCTAAGTTTCCCATTTGTAAAATAAGATCTACTCAGTTTTGATAGTCTTGGAGCCTAGTCACATATTCTATAATAGCTCATAACTTGTAAAATCCAACTCAGAGGATCAAAGGATTCAACATGGTTTGGAAGATGAACCTAAATTTGAAAACAAACATTTGATGTCATGAACCACTCTAGATCACTAGATCTCAGGAACACAAATCAACATAAAGACTAATTCCAGCAAAGCTACTAATACTCAGGCTTCCCATAGTTATGCCATTAAGAGAGGGATCCTGCTGGGCGTGGTGGTGCACGCTTGTAATCACAGTACTTAGGAGGCTGAGACAGAAGGATCACAGATTCGTAGCTAGCCTCAGCAACTTAGTGAGGCCATCTGCAACTTAGTGTGACCCTGTTTCAAACTAAAAAATAAAATAGGGCTGGGGGTATATCTCAGAGGTAAAATGCTCCTGGGTTCAATCTTTGGTACCACCACCAAAACATAAAAAAGAGAGAGAGCGATCCAACCATTCCAAAGTAGCAAAATGCCCTAAACATACTCCCCACAAATAAAAAATAAAGATAGAATGAAATGAGAGGACCCCATAGAAAATACAATGTCCTCAGGAAATCTAAATATATTTATAATAAAATAGCATCTATTGAAAATTATTAGTATTATCATTTTTTATTTCTAAATTAGGACTGCCAATTTTGATTATATGTTCACAGATCCAAAATTTTACATATAGAAATAATGTTTAGTTCACTTAAATTATCATTTTTATGCTCATGCTATTGTATAAAACTTTCATTTTTCTTATATAAGAGTTAATTTTTTCCAACAATTCTCTGATTAAGGGATCTAAAGAATGACTTTATTTCCTGAAGTATTTAGAAATCATCAATCAAACAACATCTCAAGATCAGTACCTTAAAAAAATCGCAACCCTATCTAAGTGTAAAACTTTCTCTATATGTTGCAATATTGCTGAAAGACATGTCTACAGTTTGATGAATTTGAAATATATATATATATATAGTTGTGTAACAACAATGACATTTAAAATAAAACTTTTGTTACCTCTACAAGTTATTTTTTGTACTTTTCTTTCTTTTTTTTTTGGTACTGGGGATCGAACCCAGGGGCATTCTACCTCCGAGCTACACCCAGCTCTATTTTGTTTGTTTGTTTGTTTTGAAACAGGGTCCTGCTAAGTTGCTGAGGCTGGCTATGAATCTGTGATCCTCCTGTCTCAGCCTCCCAAATCTGTGATTATGGGCATGTGTCACCACACCTGATTGAAGTTCCACCTCTCCACATGATGACATCCAGTGATGGAGTGCCTGCCTGCCTCTTAGATGCTATACATGCTCTTCTCTGTTCATTGCTACAGTCAGCCCGGGTCTCTGGCCCCTAGTTACTGTCTCCCTTCTAGCTTGAACAGAAGTCTTTAATGAAGACTTGCCTGGGTCTACAGTCTTTCCAGGGATATTGTTTGTTTCTACAATTCTGGATCAAAGAACTCAAGGTCTGCAACACTACTAGGGTTTTAGAATTTTCCCTCCCAAATAGTAAATGTGAAAGTATAAGAAATACTTTGATCAGGACAGTTATTACTAAACAAATAGTAAAACTAACATACCAATGTCAATAGGCCCTGCATGCTTCCACCCCCAAGAGCACCTTTGTGTAGTCCGACTTTCCCCCAACTGTCAGTTATTTTTTGTAGGACTGCAGGACTATAGTTGCTCCAGTCACAAAGTATGGTTCATCCCAACAAAGGCTCAATGGATATTTTTCAATTACCCTGTCCAACAGTTAGAATTTAGACCATGAACATGAACATGATGTGTTTCTTATAATTACAGGAAATGAATAAAAATATACTGGGTCTATAAAAGTATGCCACCAAAGAGAAAAGAGACCTCTGTGAGAGATAAAAGATGCTGCTGCTGATGATATTAATGATAAATAACTCATTAGAATGAAATTCAGAGGTGAGAGGACATTAAGAAAGGAAGTTTCAACTTGCATCTTATTTCAGAAAGTATTATTAAAGAAAGTAGTAGTTCTTTACTACTTAACATTTAATTAACATTTAATTCTTTTTTCTTCTGTTCCAAAATATTTTCTTTTGCATCACATATTATATACAAGCAGTTTTTCATGTTTCTATAATTATATGGAAGTGCTGGGGAATGTATTCATACATTGTCACCAGAAGCACCATAGGACAAGCAAAGCTTTGCTATTTGCATAGAGTTTGATAATAAGGAGTGAAAAACAGAAGGCTAATGAGTTGGAATTGTCAGTAGAGAAATTTTCTTTCGTTGCCTATTATAATTTGGGGGGAAATAAGTAAAAAAGAAATTGCATACAGCTCATAGTAACAGATTTCTCAAATATACACGGTGAGGCCATATTTCAATCTCACATTATATCAGATTTTAAGAGGCAATCTAGGACTAGTATAATGTGAGTCTGTAAAACCATGAGAAGCCTAGGTTTTGTATTTTTAGTTATCTATTCTATCGTAGATATCATGCCCTGTTTTTATTCAAATTCATTAAACTTAAAAGCTGGTTGTTGAAGGTATAGCAGTCACAGCCACTCTCTGGGCAAGAAGGAAAAAAAAAAGATCAAAGGCATAAAGGAACATAACCATTTAATTGGGAAACAGGCTGGCTTCTTTTTTTTGGGGGGGGTACCGGGGATTGAACCCAGGGGTGTTCTACCTCCGCGCTACACCCCCGGCCCTATTTTTTATACTTTATTTTGAAACTGGGTCTCACGAAGTTGCAGAGGGCCTCACTAAGTAGAGAGAGAGAGAGAAAGAGAGAGAGAGAGAGAGACAGGAGAGAGAGAGCTGAGGCTGGCGGCGAACCCGGATCCTCCAGTCTCTGCCTCCCAAAGTACTGGGATTACAAGCGTGCGCCACCATGCCCGGCCTACAGGCTGGCTTCTTTATGAAGTTTTCAGTGGAACTCTACAGAATTTTCATACATTTCATTGATATTTTTGCTTTTAAAAATTAGTTATTTTATTAGTGTGTTGCAATTATTCATCAGAATAAGGTTCAATGTGATAAAAACATACATGCACACAGCTCTTGGTATATTTTTCTCTACGCCGAATCCCAATCCATTTTCCTCACTCCCTGCATATGTTAGTGAAATTTGGTTGCAAAACCTTCACATATTGCTATGGTGTTATTTGAACTGTTTCCTTCCTCAATTCTCCCTCTTCTCCTCCAATCCACTACTGTATCATTCACTCTCCCCATTATTAAAAGTCTCTCATGTTTCCTACTTGCTATATAGCTTCCACATATGAGAGAAACATATAACCCTTGACCTTCTGAGACTGGCTGATCTCACTTAGCATAATATTCTCTCATTCCATCCATTTTCCTGCAAATGACATGTTTATTCTTCTTTATGGCTTAATATAATTCCATTGTGTAGAGGTTCCAAGATGGCAACTAAGGGAGATATCACATTACAATATCTCTGAGACTTGGATCTCAATCGCCATGTAAGCAACTTCTCGACAGGAGAAGAAAAGCAACAAAAACTTGAACTAAACAATGAAAAATTTGAAATGTGATGGAATCAAAGCCAGAAGACAAAACAGAGGAAAGTAAAAAGCTCCAAGCACCTTACCTAAGGAATGGCAGTGGCGCCATCTTGGCTGGACAGTGCCGGCTGCTACCGGCATTGCGGCTTCCACACGCCACCAGCAGAGAAGCCAAAGACCTGTTGTGAGTTCAACTGCAGATCAGCAGAGACGAAAGCAAGCAGCGGCTCGCTCCACACTCAAGAGACCAAATGGCAGTGGAGACAGTGACTGCGGCAGTGCCATCTTGGCAGGACCTTACCATCGGCTACCAGCATTGTGGCTTCCATACAAGACCATCAGAGATGCCAGTGACCTGTTGTGAATCCAGCAACTGCAGAATAGCAGCAGTGAAGGCAAGCAGCGACTCGCTCCACACGCGACACAGACCCGAACTGCTGTGTTGGCAGAAGCGGCAGCGGTGCCATCTTGGTCAGCCACACCAGCAGCTACTGGCATTGCGACTGCTGCAGACCACCAACAAAGAAACCAGGGACCTTTGTAAAAACCAGCAACTGCAGAGCATCAGCGACAAAAGCAAGCAGTAGTTCAGTCCACACTTGGCAGTCTCCAGGGCCTGGAGACCTGACCAGAACCTGTGGCAGTGGCTGAGCCCCCACCCCAGAGATTAAGAGCAGCACTCAATGAGACCGTAAGTCAATGAGCCGACCCAGGGGGAGACCACCCAGCATGTCTACAGGGAATCGCGGGGTCTGAGACTGTGTGGATTGCCCCAGCAAAGGTGGAAGTGTGGATAAGCAGACAGTCCCTGGCGACATTTGGGTGGGACAGACTTGCAGCCTGTGGGTCTCAACGCCCTTACAGCGTCTCCAGGGATGACCACAGGACATACAGCTGTGGTTCCCAGGGAAATTTTGGACCAAACCAGCCCTTTCTGTGGAAAACATTAAGTTCTATGTTTGCACAGAATCGGGTCAAAGCGACATCTGCTGCTTCTGTAGGCAAAGAGAGACACAAGCCCGGGGCCCCCTGCTGGTGACATAGGTGTAGACAGAGAGAGAGAGACATAGAACAGCCCAAGTGGAGACCGTGGAGACCCATGCTTGCAGTGAGAGGGGCAATAGTGGCACTGGTCACCTGCACAGGCCGTGAGAGGCACCAGGCAAGGGTCCCAATCACTGAAGGAGACCAAGAATTGGGCCTGCAAATGGACATTATACCAAGCAACTGAGAATAACCATTCAGTAAAGGCTATTCACCTTTAAGGCTCACCTAGTAGCAACTATCTACCTCCAGAATAAGAAACTATAAAGGGAGAGATTAGACATAGGAAACCTACAGGGTGAGAGAGAGAGAGAGAGAGAGAGCTACCAAAAGCAACAAAGGTATAAACATAAGAAACCTGAAATCATGAAAAGGAAGAATAGCAAAGAAACAATGAGTTCCCACAACCCCACAACAACAGAACCTGCCAACACAGAAGTACAAAGATTGCCAGAAGGACAATTCATAACTTTGATAGTAGAAATGATACAGTATTTCAGAAAAGAATTCAGAGAGATCCTGAAAGAAATGAAGGATCAAATAAACAAAGAATCTGACACCCTGAACAGGAATCAAAAAGAAGATCTGAAGGAAGTGAAGGATGCAATATATGAAAGGAAAGCATCAATACAGATCATCAACAATAGACTATACCACATGGAAAACAGAATCTCACTCTTAGAAGATGACCTGTCCAACAATTCAACAGCATGAATTGGACATTGAAGAGATCTCAGACATTCTTAAAAGAGCAAACCTAAGAATAATAGGCATAGAAGAGGCAATAGAAGCTGAAACCAAAGGAATCAATAATCTATTAAGTGAAGTAATGTTAGAAAATTTTCCAAACAGAAAAAGAGGCTGACACACAGGTACAGGAAACATATAGAACCCCTAATAGATAAGATCAGAGAAGAGGTTCACCACCCCACATAATAATCAAATTGACTAATGTAGAGGCCAAAGAGAGAATCTTAAAGGCAACTAGAGTAAAAGACCAAGTAACATTCAGAGGCAAACCAATAAGAATCACTCTTGACGTTCCAAACCAAGTCATGAAAGTCAGGAGGGCCAGGAGTGGCATATTCCAAACTCTGAAAGAAAACAACTTCCAGCCAAGATTTATCTACCCAGCAGAGATATCTATCAAATTTAATGGGGAAATAAAAACCTTCCATGACAAACAGAAGATAAAAGACTTTATGTCTTCCAAACAAGCACTAGAGAAAATCCTCAAAGAGATTAATTACAAAGAAGAAATAATAAGGAAATGCCAGAACCAGAGAAACAGTGATTTCCATCAAACAAACAACTAGGCAAAGAACAAACACTACCTCAAACAGAAATTAAAATTCGAAATGTTAAGAATGAAAACCCATCTCTCAATAATCATGCTGAATATAAATGGCCTCAACTCCCCAATCAAAAGACATAAGGTGGCAAAATGAATTAAAAATCACAATCCATCTGTATGCTGCCTGCAAGAAACACACCTTACAAGCAAAGATACGCACAAACTAAAGGAGAAGGGATGGAGCAAGGTAATTCACGCTAGTGGAACTTGAAAACAAGAAGGAGTAGCAATTATGATATCAGACAAATTAGACTTCAAACCTAAACTTATGAGAAGAGACAAAGAAGGTCATTTCTTACTGTTAAAAGGAACAATCCAGAAAGAGGATATGACAATAGTCAACATTTATGCCCCAAACATAGGTGCAGCCACTTTCATAAAAGAAACTTTTCGTAACATTAAGCCACACATAGATCCCAATACAATAATATTGGGGGTCTTCAACACCCCTCTCATACCACTAGATCGATCTGCAAGACAAAAGGTCAGTAAAGATGCCTCAGACCTAAGGAACACCATAAACCAAATGGACCTAGTTGAAACATACAGAATATTCCACCCAACTACAGCTGAATTCACATTTTTTCAGCTGCTCATGGAACCTTCTCTAAAATAGACCATATCCTAGGCCACAAAGGTAGTACTAGCAAGTTAAAAAAAATGTGACATAATCCCCTGTGTCTTTTCAGACCATAATGGAATGAAACTAGAAATCAACTATAAGAAGACCCAGATAAACCTCATAAACATGTGGAGACTGAACAGCACACTGCTGAATGAGGATTGGGTCAGAGAAGAAATAAGGGGAGAATTAAAAAATTCCTAGAAACAAACACAAATAGAGACACAACATATCAAAATCTCTGGGACATCCTGATGGCAGTATTGAGAGGAAAATTCATAGCACTGAGTGCCCACATAAGAAGAACAGAAAATCACCAAATAAATAACCTAATGACATACCTCAAAGCCCTAGAAAAACAGGAAAAGTCTAACCTTAAAGCTAGTAAAATACAGGAAATTATTAAAATCAGAGCAGAAATCAATGAAGTAGAGAATAAAAAAGCAGTACAAAAAAATCAACAAACCCTAAAGCTGGTTCTTTGAAGAAATAAACAAGATAGATAAACCACTAGCCAATCTAACCAAAAGAAAATATCAACCCAAATTACTAAAAGAAGAGATGGAAAAGGTGATATTACGGAAATCCAGAGGATTATCAGAAACTACTTTGAAAAACTATACTCCAACAAAATGGAAAACCTAGAAGAAATTGACAAATTTCTAGACACGTACAACCTTCCTAAGTTGAATCAAGAAGATATAGAAAACTGAAATCGACCACTAGCAATCAAAGAGATTGAAGTAGCAATAAGGAACCTACCATCAAAAAGAAGTCCAGGTCCAGATGGTTTCCCAGGTGAATTTTATAAAACCTTTATAGAAGAACTAATCCCAATACTTCTCAATCTATTCCATGAAATAGAAAGAAACGGGACTCTCCCAAATACATTCTATGAAGCCAATATCACATTAATACCAAAACCATATAAAGACAGCTCAATAAATGAAAACTACAGACCTATATCATTGATGAACTTAGACGCAAAACTTCTAAACAAAATACTAGCAATGCACATTCAAAACCACATCACGAAAATCATATATCATGACCCAGTGGGGTTCATCCCAGGGATGCAAGACTGGTTCAACATATGGAAAACAATCCATGTAATCTGCTACATAAACAGAACTAAAGACAAAAATCACACGATCATGTTAATAGACACTGAAAAAGCATTTGACAAAATCCAACACCCATTCATGGTAAGAACCCTGCAGAGAGTCTGATTAGAAGGACCATACCTCAACATCATAAAAGTAATATACAATAGGCCCACAGCCAACATCATGTTGAATGGGGAAAATCTACTAGAGTTCCCCTTAAAAACAGGAACAAGACAAAGATGTCCACTGTCACCACTCCTTTTCAATATAGTACAAGATACTCTAGCCAGAGAATAAGGGAAGAGAAGGAAATCAAAGGAGTGCAAATAGGGAAAGAAGAAATGAAACTATTTCTATTTGCAGATGACATGATGTTATTCTTAGAAGACCCAACAAACTCAACCAAAAGGCATATAGAACTGATCAACAAATTTAGCAAAGTGTCTGGATACAAAATCAATCTTAAAACATCAGAAGGTTTTCTATATGCAAACCATAAATCCACTGAAAATTAAATCTAGAAAACATTTCCACTCACAATATCTTCCAAAACAATAAAATACTTAGGAATAAACTTAACCAGGGATGTAAAAGACCTCTACAAGGAAAATTATAAAACATTAAAAAAAGAAATTGAGGAAGATCTTAGAAGATGGAAAGACCGCCCATGCAGATAGGCAGAATAAATATCATCAAAATGGCCACTCTTCCAAAAGTGATCTACAGATTCAATGCAATACCCATTAAATTACCAAAGTCATTCTTCACGGACATAGAAAAATCAGTCCTTAAATTCATTTGGAACAACAAAAAACCCAGAATATCCAAAGTAGTTCTCAGCAACAAGAACCATGCAGGAGGCATCAAAATACCTGACTTCAAACTATACTACAAAGTCATAGTAATAAAAATAGCATGGTATTGTCACAAAAGCAGACACATAGACCAATGGAGCAGAATAGAAGATTCAAAAAAAAATCCACACACTTACACCCAATTAACTTTTGACAAAGGAGCCAAAAACACTTAAAAAAAGATAGCCTTTTCAACAAATGGTGTTGGCAAAACTGGTTAACCACATGCAGAAAAATGGAAAAGTCATTCTTCACGGACATAGAAAAATCAGTCCTTAAATTCATTTGGAACAACAAAAAACCCAGAATATCCAAAGTAGTTCTCAGCAACAAGAACCATGCAGGAGGCATCAAAATACCTGACTTCAAACTATACTATAAAGTCATAGTAATAAAAATAGCAACAAGAACCATGCAGGAGGCATCACAATACCTGACTTCAAACTATACTACAAAGTCATAGTTATAAAAACAGTATGTATTGGCACAAAAGCAGACACATAGACCAATGGAGCAGAATAGAAGACTCAGAAACAAATCCACACACTTACACCCAATTGATTTTTGACAAAGGAGCCAAAAACATACACTGGAAAAAAGATAGCCTCTTCAACAAATTGTGCTGGCAAAACTGGTTAACCACATGAAGAAAAATGGAAATAAATCCCTCTTTCTCACCTTGCACAGAGTCAATTCAAGATGGATCAAAGACCTGGAAATTAGACCAGAGACATTGCAGCTACTTGAATAGGGCATAGGTCCAACTCTTTAACACATAGGTACAGGCAAAAACTTCCTCAACAAGACTCCAAAGGCACAAGACTTTAAAAAGAGAATCAATATGCAGGATTGCATTAAACTGAAGAGCTTCTGCACAGCAAAGGAAACTATCAAAAACCTCAACAGAGAGCCGACAGAATGGGAGAAGATTTTTGCCAGCTACTCCTCTGATATCTAGAATATACAGATAACTCAAGACACTCACCACTAAGAACACAAACAACGCAAATCAAAAAATGGGCAAGTGATCTAAATAGGCACTTCACAAAAGAAGAAATACAAATGACCAATAAGTAAATGAAAAAGTGTTCTGCATCATTAGCAATCAGAGAGATGCAAATCAAAACTACCCTGAGATTTCACCTAACCCCAATTAGAATGGCAATCATTAAAAACAGAAACAATAGCAAATGCTGGTGAGGATTTGGAGAAGTAGGAAACCTAATACACTATTGTTGGGATTGCAAATTAGTGCAACCACTTTGGAAAACAGTGTGGAGGATCCTCAGAAGATTGAGAATGAGCCTACCTACCTACTGACCCAGCGATACCACTTCTAGGTATCTACCCAAAAGAATGGAAACCAAATTACCAGACTATTGCATGCGTACCTATGTTTATAGCTGCACAATTCCCAATTGCCAAACTATGAAACCATCCAAGATGCCCATCAACAGATGAATGGATTACAAAACTATGGGATATGTACACAATGGAATTTTATGCAGCCATCAAGAAGAACAAAATTATGTTATTTGCAGGAAAGTGGGTGGAATTAGAGAACATTATGCTTAGTGAGATTAGTCAGTCACAGAAAGTGAAAAGTCGGATGCTCTCCCTAATATGAGGAAGCTAGGTAGAATAGAGCATAGGAGGGACTCCAGACAAAGATGGAGAAAACCTCAGGTGAGCAAAGAAGGAGAACTAACTGAAGGAGATGGGAGGGGGAAGAGGGAAACACCCTAATGTATATATGCATATATGCATATACATATGGATGTATATATGCAAATATACCAAAGTCAACTAATATGCTAAACATGAGAAAGAGGGAAGGGGGAGGGAATGGGGGTGGGAATTGGGGGAGGGCTAATTGACCGTGGTGTTTATGTATACTCCTACCACCCTGAAACCCATCAAGTTTTATGATTATAGTGCACCAATTAAAGAAAAAACAATTCAATTGTGTATATATTACATTTTCTTTATTCATTGCTAGTTTATAATTTGAGGAAATAATAATATGTTACAAATTAAGGAAAGTTAAAGTTTTAATTTGTGCTGGACTTATTACTATTTCCAGCCATCATTCTATCCTATTATTGTTCTAATTAAAAAAAGAAAAGGAAAGGAAAATTAATTATCTGAGTGGGCAAGTAGAAGTCTCTGCTACAGTCTTCCTGATCATGAAGAAGGCTTAATTGGGTTCTAAAGCAGAAGAAAAAGCATTATTGGGATATTAAGAAAAAACTTTTAATAAGCAAAATGTCATCAAACAGATGAATGATAATATTGGAACCATGAAGCCAGAGCCAACATTTGTGAAAAATAACCACATAGAGAGCATTTGTATTGGCAAAGCATGATAGTTTTCATCACTGTTCATTAGTGTAATATGATGGGCTTCTACCCACAACTTCTGTCTTGTCTGATTGGTGAATTTAGAGTAGGCTACTTCACCTTCATAATTATGTTTTTTTGTTTGTTTGTTTTGGTTTTGGTTTTACTCTCTTAGGAGTGAAATGCTCATGCAGAAAAAAAAAGTTTTCTTCCTCACAACCTAGCATACATTATACGGAAGAAGAACACCAGAGGACTGTAGCTAGTGATTGAGTTTGGCTAATGTTAAAGTTCAGTGTTGTTCACCCTACTACTCTCTAGATATCAACCAAATTTCTACTGGGTTGAGCCTTTCAACATTGACAAGTCAAGTTTTTTTGGCCTTGTTATTTAGTGTAAGAGCGGAGTGTTCTGAGTTGGCAATTTCTAGAGGCTTATAATAGATCATAGGATCTTTCAGTTCTGCAGGTATATTTTAATAGTTGCAGCCGAGAGGAGATATTTTAAGACTTAGGCTGCTAATGTTTTTGTACTTGACGAGGAAGTGCAGCCTACTCTAGGTGAAAAACTATTTCTGTGCATGCAGAGTCTCACCTGAAGGATTTAATCAAAGCCATTGAATCTTGATGAAGAAGCAGTATCTTATCAAAAGGGTTGAGGACTGAGAGGGACACAGTTGAAGCCAATGATAGGAAAAAATGATGGGAATACCTGAACACTTGTTGCAAGGATGGTCCCAAAAGACAATAGAGTCAAATGGCTCATTAGACAAATATTGGCCTGTGTACCTGTGAAACAAGATGATAAGGGGCCCTCACAAGGCAATAACGGTCCTTAAAAATGGTGGGCACTTTAGCAAAAGAGACTTCATTGCCACCTATTAGAGGTTCAGGAACTTCTACATGCATTCTGCTATAATGTGCCCTTGAAACACACAGGGATTGAACTTAGCATGCAGATGAGGGGAGATGGAAAACCCGGCATGTGTAGTGGAGCCCTGAGGTCTTTGCTAGCAATGGGACTGAGCAGAGATGTCACCATCAGGAAAAGAGCATGTTGACAGACAGGTCTTTAGCCACTAAGGGAAAGAAGTCAGACACAGAAAGAGAAGTGCTACCTGTTCTCTCTCATATGTGGACTTTTTTAAAAAGTCATAATGATTAGTAGATTTGGGGAGATGGAAGAGAGGTGGGTAAAAAAAGTGAGGCTGTATTTAATCAGTGCACACTACATACACTGACATCACATGGAATCACATTAGTATGTATAACATGTTAATTAAAAGTGAAATAAAATTTAAAATTTCCTCTGTAATTCCATGTGAGTATATCATTTGTCTCTTGAGGGACAGTATAGCAAGATAAAACTAAAATTTAATATGTTTTTTAAGAAATTGCTTAAAACACTTTTTCTGGTTTTGTGCTGAATGTGAATGTAAAGAATTAAACACAGAGTCAGTTGAAGTAAAAATTGCAGTTGGAAGATATTATATTGAGAAATTTATCAATTTTGGAGAAAAGGTATACATGTTTTAGGACTACTTGTTAGCAAATTGCCTTAAAGTTTCTAATCATTTTCAAAAATATTTATAGTATGTATGTTCATATGAAAAAAATTAAACTTCTTTATTCTTTTTATTTATTTACTTTTTTGCGGTACCGGGGATTGAACCCAGGGGTGTTCTACCTCCGAGCTACACCCCCGGCCCTACTTTTTATTCTTTCTTTTGAAACAGGATTTCACTAAGTTGCGGAGGGCCTCACTAAGTAGCTGAGGCTGGCCGCGAACCTGGATCCTCTGGTCTCTGCCTCCCAAGTACTGGGATTACAAACATGCGCCACCATGCCCGGCGATTCTTTTTAAAAAATTTCCCCAATAATTAATATAAAAGAAACTGCTATTTTTAAATAATTACAAATAAAATCCTGGATTATATAATCGCTTGCAAAATGACATATAGAAATTCTGTGTCTCATATGCTGATTTAACAAAACCGAAAGAACACATGTACAAGAAAAAAATTACTATTACCAGTCAATTATAAACTGTATGTCCATTTCTCAACTTGCAGGATATTGATAAAAGAAATATATGAATGTATAATATAGCATAATTTTATTCATATTCAATAAAAGCAAATCTTAAACTGCATTTATGATATAAATCACTTTCCTTCTTTGGATTTTCTTTCTATTTAATTTATTTCTATTTATTTTACTGGAATATATCTTTTCTTATTAACTAAATGATTGCAGATTTTCATGAATGCTTTATTAATTTGGTAATACTTATGTAAAGACTTTAATGTATAAACTAAAGTATCCTCTGGGGTAAATACAGTTTACATTCTGTTTTTCTGAGATGAAAACAGTCCATCTTATAGCCTCTAAAAGAAGAACATGAATTCTTTTCAGTTCTAAGATCCTATGAAGAATGATGCCATGCCTATAGCAGTGTTCCTAATATAATTTATCATTACAGAGAAGAGGAAAAGGAGGTCAGGTCTGCATAAAATATCAATAGGTATTGGGTTCCACATTTTTACTTCATGTCCGAGTTTTCTCTAGATTATGAGGAAGAAAAATGAAATATAATTTATTTTTAAGGTTGCCAGGAGCCACTAATGCTTCTAAATTGGTATTCATGTAGAATCATTTCTTATATTATAAAATTCTTAAAGAAACAATAAAGGAAATTGTATTTTTACAAAGAAGCTTGCTTCTGGGTAAGAACAGTGATTTGATTATTTTTATCTGTATTTTGACAACATATAAAGGGGCTTAAAAATCTCCTGATAATAACTTTTGTCAACTTAGCAAAAGAAATAAACACAGGTAAATATTAGTATGTGATTAAGTGGGAGAGAAAAAGTAAGAAGAATAACTATAATATTATTAATAACTTCTTTCATAATATATCTAGTTTTAAGTATTTATTTATTGTGGACACAACCAAAACAAGCTAATGTTTAAAATGGATAGCTAAATGTGAATCTAACATAATAGATAAGTATTAAAAGAAGAAACCAGAGAAATCACACTGCTGTGTTCCAACCTAGTCTCACATCCCCACCAAAACCAGGGCAGCACTGGGGCCGAATTTATAAAGCTTCTCATGCTGGGGTGGAAATATGGCCCATAGCCACTACAGCCAGTCACAGGTCATTCTAGCCAGAGCTATGGCTGGTCCCCACATGAGGATACTGTGCAGAGCCAGGTAGCCTCCTGCAGTGGGTTGTTACAGCCCAGGGATTTGGCCCTCCAGAAGGGACTATGGAAATTGACTACCCTTTTAGGTACTTCACTGGTGTTGAACAACACACCGACTTGACACCTATCTCTAACCAACTACAAAAATAAACTTAAAATGGATTAAAGAGTTAAATGCAAGACAGGAAAATCTGAAACGACTAGAAGAAAACATAAGGGAAATGCTTGAAGACATTGAAATGGACAAGGCCATTTTTGGAGGAGACTCCATAAAGCACAGAAAACAAAAGCAAAAATAGACAAATGGGAGTAAATTAAACTAAAATCTTTTTGTTTAAACTAAAAAGGAAACAATGAATAGAATAAAGAGACAGTCTATAATAGAATAAAGAGATAGTCTATAGAATGGAAGGAAATATTTGCAATTTTTACATATGACAGTGGGTTAACACCCAGATTACATAAGAACGCCAAAGACTTAATAGTAAATAAAATGGGCAATGAGGCCACAAGCACATTTTTAAAAAGAAAATACACAAATTGCCAATAGATATTCTCAGTACTAGTAACCAACAGGAAAATAAAATTAAAAACCACAATGAGATACCATCTTACTCCAATGAGAACGGCTATTATAAAAATGACAAAATAATAAGTACTAAAAACAAGTGCTAGTGAGGATGTAGAGAAAAGAAACACATGCGCTGATGGAATGTAAATATTGGAAAACAGTACTGAGTTTCCTCAAAAAAGTAATAGTAGAACTGTCATATGATTCAGCAATGCACTACTGGTTATGTATCCCAAGGAAATGTCACCAGTATTTCAAAAAGACGTCTGCACTCCTCTGTCCATTGCATCATTTTTCACAATAACGAAAACTGCAAACAACCTAAGTGTCCATCAACTGATGAATGAATAAAAAGTTATGATATACAATACACAATGGAGTACTATTTGTCCCTTAAAGATGAAATCCTGTTTTTGTGACAACATAGATGGAACTGGACATCACATATGCCAGACAAAGAAAAACAAGTTCCATATAATCTCACTCATGTGGATTCTAAAAAAGTTGATATCACAGAAGTTGAGAGTAGAATGGTGGTTATCAGAGGCCAAGGAGAGGAAGGGGCAGAGAAATACTGATAAGCAGGTACTACATTATAGTTAGATATGAGCAAGACTTTTTGCCATTCTGTTGCACTGTAGGGTAACTATGGATAACAATAATGCACAGCACATTTTACAAAGCTTGAAGAAAGATGTTTGAGCATTTTTGCCACAAAAATGATAAATGTTTGAGGAGATAAATATGTTTAACCTGATTTAGACATTACACAGTATATGCACATATTGAAACATAACCTGGTACTTTAGTAATATGTATATGTTTGGTTTGTATACATCAATTCGATTTTGAAAAAAATAAATTTCATGTAAGATTATACAGATTTCCTGTTTGTTTATGTGTTTGTTTGTTTGTTTGTTTGTTTTGGGACTAGAGATTGAACCCAAGGGCATTCTACCTCCAAGCTACACCCTGAGCCTTATTTTATTTTTTATCTTGAAACAAGGTTCTTACTAAGTTGCTAAGAGTCTCACTAAGTTGCTAAGGCTGGCCTTGAACCTGCAATTCTCTTGTCTCAGTCTTTCAGATATTGGGATTTCAGGCAGGAACTACCATGCCAGGCTCAGCTTTCTTTTATAAGACCTCTTTACATGCCCCCTATTGCTCAGGAGAAAATGGCCAAACTTTGTAACTTGAAAATGGAAGGCCTTTCATTATCTGTCTCTCAAAGTTCTATGTCCACTTTTCTTATCTAAATACCCCATGGCACTTTTCCCTCTTCCCAGTCATTAAATCTCACCATCCAAAATCCAGACTCCAATTATGGACCATTTCTTGAAATTCCAAATATGAGCCATATTTTATTTTGAATGTATGCTATTACATTTTCTTTAAATGTCTTTTTGCCAAATGACTACTATCATATACCTCATAATCATAATTCAGTAAGTCATTCCACATCTTTATATATATATATATATATATAGGTTTGTTTCTAGCATCCTACTCATTCTTACATCCTTTGGTCCATTTTATAATTGCATAGCTTCTCATCATTCTACTACTCTACATGTTAAGCTACTTGATAAGAGGGGCTATATATTCTTTATATCTTGCTATATCTAAATACTATTTTCATTGATAGAAATATGCAAAAAAGGAAACAAACAAGTAACTCTTAACAACTAGAAAGACATCCTGATCTTTTTAGGAACATATTCCATAATTTAAAAAGTGAAATTATGCAGTGTGAAGTTAAGCCCTTATAAAGTGTGCTGGTGCATGCTTGTAATCCCAGTACTTGGGAGGCTGAGACAGGAGGATCATATGTTCATGGCCAGCCTCAGCTACTTAGTGAGGCCCTCCGCAACTTAGTGAGACCCTGTTTCAAAATAAAGAATAAAAAAAATAGGGCTAGGGGTGTAGCTCGGAGGTAGAATTCCCATGGGTTCAATCCCCAGTACTGCAAAAAAAAAGAAGTTCTGAAATGCATCTAAGATACAGTTATAAACATTTGATGGAAATAAATGATCTAAGAACAACCAGAAGATTATAGAAAAATTCCAACAGGAAATAATTTAACCAGTGTCAACAATAAAAATTCAAATATATCTCTTCCTTATCATGACAAAGCATGTCTCTCTGAATTGTACACCTGTTATCTCCTGTCAATTCAAAAGAGCAGAAAAAAGCTGCAGAAATGATAGAGAAATATGTCCACCATACTTGTGTACACTGTCAGGATTATCTATCATTTTGAGTGTCTTGTTCTCTGAGCAGATGTTTGTGGATAAAATACTACTGAGTACCTTCAGAAATGGGTTAAAGCAGCCTCGGCCCTCTATTAAAATGGAACCTGGGGCAAGTGTCTTGACCTCTCTGCCTTGTACTTTACTGATCTGAAAATTAGAAATGATATATGGCTCACCCCATGGGGATGTAATGAGGATTCAATGGAGTAAAAATAAGAAATGAGACCTCTGAAACTTAGGAGTTGTGTTTGTTTAATAAACATAATTAGTTAGGTTTTTGTATTAAGGATGATAAGGTTATTTATTTCTTTTGGATCAGCACCAACTACCTTTCTTTCTACCTTCTTTTAACTATCAAAAATTTTGTTCTGGGTGTGGCTCATACATTTGCTTTATAATGTGTCCTGAGTAAAAATAAGTCTGAAAAAATGTGGGGTTTTTTTAGCACATACTACAAAATATCATGAAGTACATGATAAATGTATACAGTGTGTATTTGTACATTAAAGTAAATAAATAAGTAAATTTGTAAGATACTGACTTTTAATTTTACAGATTGATATCATTTAATGTATCCTATTAACATTGATTTTCTTTTTATTTGAACTGAAACTATCACTATTTCCCATGAAAGAATTTTAGATTTGATATTGTTTCTTCTATATTACAACTGTATACTACATCTTGTATGAACAGTGATATATGTTACAGTTGCTACAGAATAGCTGAATAGTGCAGAGAATAAAATAAAGAAAAACAATAACCTCTAAAAATAGTCTATCTGGCTGAACACATGCAATATATTCAATAACTATTGAAGCCCACATATGCAACTGAATTGCAGAAAAGACAAAATTAGTTGATGTGCAATTACCACATTAGTCATTCCAGTGACTTTCCACTCTTTTTGTCCAATTAACCATCACTTATATCCTGTATCTAGTAGCTGCTCAGTAATGCTATATTGCTACTCATTATCTGAAAGTCAAGATAAAAACCCAAAATCATAGGTAACTCTTGCCAGTGTTAATAGCAACCGGATAAATGATCATCTCTCTCAATTTCATAGGGTATTCCTGCTATCCAAATATATTACTTGAACTGATAGAAAAATATAAGATTCACAGTCTGGAGCAATACTTTTTCTCACTTGTGGTAGAAAACTGTACCTCTTTAGCCTGTCTTATGCAGTATAAGGTCTCCATTACCCAAATCCGTATATAGCCATCACAGGCACTATTTGTTTAATGAATGATAAATGCAGACAAAGTAAAAAAAATATGAGCATGTAAACTAGGCATGGTGGCAAATGATTGTAATCCCTGTACTTGGGAGGCTGAAACAGGAGTATTGCAGGTTTGAGGGCAGCTAAATTCAGCAATTTAGGGAGACCTTTAGCAACCTAGCAAGATCCTATTTCAGAACAAAAAATAACAAAAAGGACTGGGGGTATAGATTGGAGGTAGAATGTCCCTGGGTTCAATCTCCAGTACCACCAAAAATATAACTGGATAACTAAATAACTAAATAACAGAATGCAATGAAAGTGTTATTTGAGAAATATGAAGGAAAAAAGTAGGAGAAAAGAGAAATTATTTCCTCTTTTAAGTTGCTTTGAAATTAATGAATGTTTAGTGCAGGAATTTTGGGACTGTATCCCTGTAGGAAACAAGAAAATCTTTAAGCAATTAGTGTAAATTATGCATACCTTGCGTCTCTTAGACACAGGTTAACTGTGATTTGTATGTGTACAGGAAACTGCAGAGGGTGAGGTTGCCCACCTTATAGTTTTGGCATAGTGGAAGCCTGACCCCATTGTAAAAAGTTATTTAGAAATTGATGAAATAGTTAAAGAATTCAACACTCTTTGTAAAGAAAACTAGAATAGCAGAAATATTTGATGTTATATAGATTTATGGTTTCATAATTTAAGATTAAGTTAAAATGGATATTTAGTCATTTGTTTCTGGTAATCATTGCTTAGTTACTTAAGATTGATTGATGCATCTGACCTCTTAGAAACCTCTTACTGTTAAAATTTGATGGTTTGGGGGCTGGGATGTAGCTCAGTGCAAAGCGCAAAGCCCTGGATTTGATCCCCAGTACCAGAAAGATAAGCTAAGAAAAAAATAAGTTGATACCTTTGTAAAATGCAATGCCAAATGTTAATAAATATAAAATGTTACCTCTAGCTCATTTTTTTGTTCAAGTGCATCAGGCATTCATTTGAAATTGAATTCTTTATGTCCTCAAGGCTGTGTTTAAAAAGTAACAGTAAGAAAACAAACATCAAAAAATGGTATTGTATTTGACATATAAATAAAATATTTAGACATTGTTAGACTTACACTAAAAAGTAACCTGATACTCTTCTGTAAGCAGAAAAATATATTTAAGGACAACAGGTCTGACTCTCTTTACTCAGAAGTCTAGTTTCCTGGTTTACAAGCTGGTGTGATTTTTCTGGCCCAGGCACAGGCAATGACAGGGGCTTTATCTGCCTAGGAGAGACTGGGCGCATTGTGCATTGACTGCAGCCTCTGCAGGGAGCTAAAGTTCAGGACTCGGGAATCTGCTAGGTCACATGCTTTGCATATTGAAATTCCTAACACCGGCACCTGTGCTCCTAAGTCATTATCCGAGGTCTTGGGGACAGGTCTTCTGGTGATGACCTTGCTAAGACCTTCTTGGAAAGATAGGAAGGAGAAACCTTGGAAGATGGGTTCCCACTTGACTCAGTACCCAGTACTCTGCCATGCCCAGCCTCCTTGCTGCACACTCCCTCGTCAGGATCACTCTTTAGGGGCCAACTGATCCTCCACGGGGTGTGTCTTTCCATGTGTGAAAACAGAAGGAGTCACTGCTTCTTCAGACTCCTCACTCTCAAGGCTTTGCAAGAAGAGCTTAAAGAATTAGCCCTTTCATTTTTGGCTCACTACATGTATTGACTACTCAGACATCTGGCAGCTCTCCCATCTCTTCCAGCAAAACTGAGCTCCTACCAAGACAAATACAAAGCCAAAGTATATGGTGTGTGTGTGTGTGTGTGTGTGTGTGTGTGTGTGTGTTTCTGGGGATTGAACCCAGGGGCATTCCACCTCTGAGCTACACTCACCAGCCCTGTTTTATTTTTTATTTTGAAACAAAGTTTCACTAAGTTTCTGAGATTGGCCTCAAACCTGAGATCTTCCTGTCTCAGCCCTCCAAGTACTGGAATTACAGGTGTGTGCCACCTTGCCTGGCATATATTTTTTTAATATTTTACATTGAAATTAAATTACTTTGAACCACATGTGAAATTAAATAGTATATCTTATTTCATGAATATTTCTAAAAGAGCACCATCCTAAATATTATAAATTTATAAATAATTCAGTAACATTGAAAAATATGGAAGGTTGTACAGTTACCCCCTCTTTTTTGTGGCACTGGGGATTGAACCCAGGGGCATTCTACCTCTGAGCTACACCCCCAGCCCTATTTTTTATTCTTTTTATTTTGAAACAGGGTCTCACTAAGTTGTGGAGGGCCTCACTAAGTATCTGAGGCTGGCTGTGAACCCAGATCCTCCGGTATCAGCCTCTCAAGTACTGGGATTACAAGCATGTGCCACCACGCCTGGCCAGTCACCCCGCTCTTTATCATCGGGTTTACTTTCTTTGGTATTAGTTACCTTCAGTTAAACTTGGTCTAAAAATATTAAATGGAAAATCCCATAAATAAGAAAAAAAATCATGGTTTAAATTGCATGCCATTCTGGACAGTGTGATGAAAATCTGTGCCAACCAGCTCTGTCCTGCCCAGGGCGTGAAGCCTCCTTTTGTCCAGCTTATTCATGCCGTGTTTGCTACTCACCCACTAATCACTTAGTGAAGGATTTGGCTCTCAGACCAACTGTCACAGCCTCAAGTTGTGTACAAGTAACTTATTAATAATGGTTCAAAATGCAAGAGTAGTGATAGTGCCAAAGAGAAGCTATAACATCCTTCCTATAAGTGAACAGGTAAAAGTTCTCAAATTAATAAGGAAAGGAAAAGAAACATATGGTGGGGTTGCTGAGACCTACATTAACAATGAATCTTCTATATGTGAAATTGTTGAAAAGAAAAAAAGAAAGTCATGCTACTTTTGCTGCTACACCCCAAACTGCAAAACTTTTAGACATAGTGCATGACAAATAGAGGGTTCAGTACTACCTGTGCTTTTAGGAAATCCACTTTGATCATGGAACTTATCCTGCATGGATAATAGGAGAATAACATAATAAGCATTCTTTGTATTTAATGTTATTATCATCATTTGAGAGTTTTTTGGTATTATATATATATTGGAATTATACATGCAGTCCAATATATAAAAAGGGAAACTATTTCTTATTGGTCTTCTTATTGAGAGTCCAATTTGTGATCCTCATCCATTTTCTTACTTCTGTGTTTATTCTTTTTTTTTCTTTTTTGTCAGTACCAGGGATTGAACCGAGGGCCATTCTACCTCCGAGCTATGACCCAGCCTAACTTTTTATTCTTTATTTTGAAACAGGGTCTCACTAAGTTTCAGAGGGCCTCACTAAGTAGCTGAGGCTGGCCACTAACCTGTGATCTTCCTGTCTCGGCCTCCCAAGTACTGGGATTACAAGCGTGCAACACCATGCCCGGCTGGTTAACATTTTTAAAAGTCATCTGATAATGATTTCTTCAATGAAAATAAAACTAGTCAGTAAAATGATTTTGTGTACTTTTTTGTTTTCTATACAAACATACATAATTTATCACCTGATATCAACTCTTTTAAATAAAATGATCTCTATTCTTAAATGATTTTAATTTAAATATTATTGCATAAATTATGCAAATAGACTGGTATCTACCATATATTGAAATCATTATGTTTAATAAGTTCTTAAATAAAAAACAAGCTTGTGTTTTGGTAATTATATTATCTTTTCATTATTTATACATGAATTAAAAATTTTACTGTAAATCGTTACTGGACCAATTTTAATCTTGTTATAGATCCTTATAGTCGGTACACAGGTATTAGCAGATTTTTATCTTTGCAGTTGCATTTTTTTGACATTACTTTTCTATAAAACATAAGTAAAGGACATGCAAGACATATGTTGGAAGGTTAAATAAACTATTTCTAAGTATAAGAAAATGTAACTTCAGGTTTATTGGTATAAAAGGTTAAGGTCATGTGAATGTCATGTGTTTATGAAGTACTGCACTTTAGTTTTATTACTAATTCCCCTCTGCATCTAATCAAACGCTACATATGGTTATTACATTGATTTCTTAATTTCATGAAAATTGCCCTACCAACATCTGGTCTCTTGAACAAATGAATATGTCAGTGGCTGATTACAGATTAATGATATAGCTATTCTTCAAAGGTGCAACAATTCACAATCAAATTTAGCCTCCTAGTAGTTTAGCATGCTTATTTAAAAGAAACAACTCTTTAGCTTACACATTCAAATAATTTATTGATATAAAATTGAGTTTTTTAAGACATGCACAGTTTGTGAAAAAAAGACTGAAATAATTTAAATTTAGGATCATTGAAAAGCACATCTGCTCTGAATGTAATGATTTATCAAGACCAGCATGAAGCAACTGCTAATCAAATTAGTCCAGAGGCATCAGACAACACTAAACAATCAGGAAAGCTTATTTAGGATCAATTTTTACATTTATTCAACTTGTAGAAAGTTAAAGTGTTCAGTTTAAAAATCAGAATGGGCTTTGAGATCCTTTTTGTCAAACATATTCTGAAAAAAATGTTATTTTTAATTTTCAATTTTATGAAATATATTTTCTTTTCCATTTCAGAATGCTGCAACAATATTACTATGCTACAAGAATTTCCAAAAACGGGTGTTCTTATACCTTTTCAATTATCTGCCTATCAGTAACTGTCATAAATGATCTTTCTCTCCATCATCTATGTATTTGCAAAGTATATTTTAAATTGGGTCCCAGTGGTTAGACAAGCAACGAGGAGAGCAACAGAGAGACTAAACAATTAAATGTATTCTCAATCCTATTAAAGGAGTGTGGCTCATCTCAATTCTGAAGAACTTGGCTTTTACGGATCACCATGATCATCATATGGAAAAGCTTCATTTGAACTTCACATCCTCTGACATTAGGTTCACAGAAAACTGCACTGATACTAAACTCACAAATCATTGAATGTGTATAGATAAATTAAAAGCCTACAAAACTGAAAAACGCTTTAAAAATGCAACCAGTTAAGGTATGGTGGCAAACACCTATAGTCCCAGATACTTAGGAGGCTGAGGCAGGAGGATGTCTGGACTCAGGAATTTGAGATCAGCCTGGGCAATATAATGAGACCCTGCATCCAAAAATAAATCAAAACAAAACCACTAGTGGTTGAATGTACAAACTACTACTTCAGTTTCTATCAGTGTTTTACTTTGATTTAAGCAAATCTATGTACACTTTGGCTACGTCTTGAGCATGTGCTTTTTTCTGTTACATGATTTCTCTGAAATTTAATTCTAGGAAAAACAAGAATGCTGCTGGCTGAGATCACAACAGCATTTCAAGGAACTTAAATGTACCAAAAATATGGGGTGTTATGTAATCCTGTAGAGAACATTAAACTCATTCTAAGTGTGTGCTGCCTAAGAAAATGAGGGACACACACACACACACACACACACACACACACACAGACACATATGAGTGAAGTTTCAAGAGTTCACAGGCATGCAGACTCCCTAGCTAGTGCTCTTAACAAACATCTGCTGTTGGTCTAAAATATTGTCCAGACAAGATGTAGTAAGTAATATAGGTAAGTAATATATAGGGAATCACACTATAACAAAGTAATAGACCCAAGAAGATACATTTTAATGATAAATATGATTGAGGAAA
>PVJS01023648.1:0-18382 GCA_004027185.1 Glis glis
TTATTTATTTATTTATTTATTTATTTATTGTGTGTGGTACTGGGGATTGAACCCAGGGGCATTCTACCTCTGAGATACACTCCCAGCCCTATTCTTTTATTCTTTATTTTGAAACAGGGTCTCACAAAGTTGCGGAGGGCCTCACTAAGTAGCTGAGGCTGGCCGTGAACCCGGATCCTCTGGTCTCAGCCTCCCAAGTACTAGGATTACAAATGTGCGCCATCACGCCCGGCTATAAATAGTTATTTCTATATTCAGTTTTACGAATGAGGCGACTAAGAACAAGGAAGCCAAAGTCATTTCCTTGATATCAGACCTTTGATAAATGGCAGTGCTAGAATTCAAAAGAATCTTTTTCTGCATATCATCTTACCTCTAAATAATTCAGCTTAGCCGGGCATGGTGGCACAAACTTGTAATCCTGGTACTCGGGAGGCTGAGACAGGAGGATCTGGGTTTGCAGCCAGCCTCAGCTACTTAGTGAGGCCTCCGCAACTTAGTGAGACCCTGTTTCAAAATAAAGAATAAAAAATAGGGCTGGGGGTGTAGCCCAGAGGTAGAATGCCCTGGATTCAATCACTGGTACCACCAAAAAAAATACATAATAAATAAATAAATAACTCAGCTTAACACATAGTAAGGGGAGTGATGGAAAACAAAATCAAAAGATTAAACTGAGTACATTTTTCAGGGCCTCAAATGTACAATTAAGCATTTCAGACTCTATTCTGTAGAACGGCACAGCTACTTAAGGCTTCTCAAAGCAGGGGCAAAAAAAGCGGTAATAGAAGAATATGCTATCCTGGAGGCAGAAGGCTGGCAGAGTATGGTGGCTAGAAGTGGGGAGCCACTGTAATACTCTGGAGTGGCAATAGGAAAAACAGGAAGTTGCAGGCAAAGAGACAAATTGTCTAGACAACAAGACTTTTCCAGGTAAGAAAGACAGGAGATTTAGAAAAGATGTCAAGAGTCTGAGCTATAGTATATAGGAGAATAATGGAATAATAAAAAACATTGGGAAGTCAGTAGAATACTCTGGTTTGAAGAGGAAATTAGCTGTGTACGAAGTAATTGTAAGAGGACAGCAGGACATTCAAGAGGAAACAACAATAAACATCTGGAAATACGGGTTTAGAGCCAGCAAGAACAGATTCACAGCAGATAAGGCAAGAAGGGAAATTTGGGACTTGAGTACAGGGGAAAACATACAAAACAGTTGATAATGGAGTGTGTGTGTGTGTGTGTGTGTGTGTGTGTGGTGCGGGGGATTGAATCCAGGGGCATTGTACATCCGAACTATATTCCCAACCCTGTTTTATTTTTATTTGGAAACGGTCTAATTAAGTTGCTGAGAATGTGACTAAGTTACTGACGCTGGCTTCAAACCTGTGATCCTCTTGTTTCAGCCTCCCAAATACTGGGATTACCGGCATACACCACCACGCCAACCTTAATGATAGGAACTTAACTGATCAAGGCCCTTAACCCTAGTTAGACATACCTAGCAGTAGTCCTTCTTAGGACTGAAGAGTGGGATCTAGGCATTTGTAGTTTACAAAGTTCTGCAGTAATTCTGGTGCATGACCTGGGTTAAGAATCCATTTTTAACATGAATAATAGAAGATTGCCATGCCATCAGAAAGGTTCCCTGAGCCAACATGGTAAAGTTAGCCCAGTCTGTACTCAGTCAGCTTTGTGATTTCCCTTAGCAGTCAGAAAGTGGAAGTTGGTAAGAGTATCTTTGAAATGGCCAATAATGGGTCCCAAAGGATGGATAGAGGGCCCTAGAGCAGAAGGTGCTAAGAGTGAAATTTAATGAGAAACAATGATTATACAAATGATTAGCAAGGGATTTTGTAATAACAACAGTACCTGCACTGAGCTGAGCACTTAAATACACTTTAAATGTTCACATTAAAGCCGGGCGTGGTGGCGCACACTTGTAATCCCAGTACTTGGGAGACTGAGACCAGAGGATCCGGGTTTGGCCAGCCTCAGCTACTTAGTGAGGCCCTCCGCAACTTAGTGACACCCTGTTTCAAAATAAAGAATAAAAAATAGGGTTGGGGGTGGAGCTTGGAGGTACAATGTCCCTGGGTTCAATCCCCGGTACCACACACACACACACAAATGTTCACATTAAACATCATGCCACAATGTGAACATTAAACATTGTACCATAACCCATTAAGGTAGACGGTAAGATCATGGTTTCCTATTTTATGATAAAAAATTAAAGCTTTGATAGGTTAAGGAGAGATAGCTAAATGACAGCAGAATAAAAAAGCTAGTGAGGAATAAAAAGGTTGCCAATTCTCAGTCCTCACATTACACCTCTGGGGATTAAGAAGAAGAATGTCAAAATCCTGGTTAATATAAAGTGGTAGAAAAAACTTTAGTAAAATGAAGATGCATGGGACCTTTTAAAATTTATTAAACCAACATGTGCCAGGCTGAGTGTGGAGAGTCTACAAGGAAGACAGACACGTTGGCTGCTCTTGAACATCTTAAATTTACTGAGGGAGGTAAACCATAAAAAGGAAGAGTGCAGGATGCCGTGGGACATGGAGAGAGCACCTGGTCCAGGTTTCTTAGGGATTAAGAAAGGTTTCTAGTGCCAGGCGTGGTGGTGCACGCTTGTAATCCCAGTACTTTGGGAGGCGGAGACTGGAGGATCCGGGTTCACGGTCCAGTCTCAGCTCGCTCTCTCTCTCTCTCTCTCTCCCCCTGTCTCTCTCTCTCTCTACCTAGTGAGGCCCTCTGCAACTTCGTGAGACCCGGTTTCAAAATAAAGTATAAAAAAATAGGGCTGGGGGTGTAGCGCGGAGGTAGAACGCCCCTGGGTTCAATCCCCGGTACCACACACAAAAAAGAAAAGTTTCTAGGCATAAAAAACAAACAAACAAAAAACATATGCAAGGTGTTTGAAAGTCAGAAAAGGCAAGGGTCTATTGTGGGGAATAAATGTAATTCAGTCCAGTTTGAGCATAAAGCCAAAATAAGATACCACTGACTTTGCTCATAACAGGCCCTTTGTTGATAGTGGTTTAACTGAGGAACCCATGTTGATGAAGAGGACTTGGGAGGATGAGCTGATTAAAACTCACACTGTCTAGCAATTTGTGGGTCTGGAAACAGAGGAGCAGTCAGTAATTAACTGGGGATCAGGGCATGACTTTCTCTCTTCTATTTGTTTACAATGTAAGCCTATTGTTTACAATGATGTTTTATATCCATATGGCAGATTATTGAACACGCCTGATGAGAGAGTTTTCTCCCTGTAGCCATACTACATGGAAAGCTAAGCAAGACCAGGTTATTTTGAAGAGCTTAGAATAGAAGAGACACTAATGTGAGTTCATATGTTCAGTGGCATTGGGCTCATGTCATCTTTTTGTTGTTGTTGTTGTACTGGGGATTGAACCCAGTGGCACTCTACCTCTGAGCTAAACCCTCCAGCACTTTTTATTTTGAAAATGGGTCTCACTAAGTTACCACACGCTGGGACTGGCCTTGAACTTGCAATCCTCCTGTCTCAGCCTCCAAAGTACTGGGATTATAGGCATGTGCCACAATGCCCAGCTTCATATCACCTTTTAAACAAAATCTTGATATGTGTGTGTATGACATTATATATTATATATATTCTTTTTCTGAAATTTATTTTTATATATACACATAAGTTATTTTACACAAATATGGAAGTATTATACATCCTGGAGGATTTTTTAAATTAAAATTCTATTAGCCCCACGCCCCCTCTTTGGTATTGGGGATTGAATCCAGGGGCATTCTATCTCCAAGCTACACTCCCAGCCCCTCCTCACTTGTTTAATTTGGCTTCCTCTCTTTCACACTTCTAGATGATTCCCATTAATGATCTAATATGCATTCTTACATGCTTCCTCCCACCCCATGTTCATATAATCATATACAAACACATACATATATGTAATATGTATATTTATAGGGATTGGCGAAACTTTTGAAAATGAAATTATTAAAAACAACTGATTCAGCTGAGCGTGGTGGCGCACACTTGTAATCCCAGTACTTGGGAGGCTGAGACAGGAGGATCGCAGGTTCATGGCCAGCCTCGGCTACTTAGTGAGGCCTCCACAACTTAGTGAGACCCTGTTTCAAAATAAAGAATAAAAAATAGGGCTGGGGGTGTAGCTCAGAGGTAGAAAGCCCCTGGGTTCAATCCCCAATACCGCAAAAAAAAAAAAAACCACCCCAACTGATTCCTTATTCAACAATCCTACAGAAATCCATGTAATTCCTATTATTCTAATTTATTTTAAATGCCATATAATGAAATATGAAATCATTCCCTAAATCCTCAAAAACTACCTTTTTCTGAGGTGCTGGTGTTGAACCCAGAGCCTAGCTCATTTTAGGCAAGTGCTCTACAACTAAGCAATATCCCTAGTCCCCATATGACTATATTTTAAAATCATTTGCATGTATAATCTTTTTTTGGGGGAATTCTGGGGATGGAACTCAGGGGTATTCTATCTCTGAGCTACACCCCCAGCCCTGTTTTATTCTTTATTTTGAAACAGGGTCTTGCTAAGTTGCGAGGGCCTCACAAGTTGCTGAGGCTGGCCGTGAACCTGCAATCCTCCTGTCTCAGCCTCCCAAGTACTGGGATTACAAGCGTGCATCACCATACCTGGCTTATAATTTTCTTTTTCTTTTTTTTTTTTTGTGGTACTGGTGATTGAACCCAAGAGCATTCTACCTCCAAGCTACACCCCCAGCCCTATTCTATTTTTATTTTGAAACAGGGTCCTGCTAGATTGCCGAGAGTCTCACTACTTGCTGAGGCTGTCCTCAAACCCACAATCCTCCTGTCTTGGCCTCCCAAGTACTGGGATTATACTTATAGGCATGTGCCACGTCTGGCTTACATGTATAATTTTTTTTTTTTTTTTTGCGGTACCGGGGATTGAATGCAGGGGCGTTCTACCTCCGCGCTACACCCCCGGCCCTATTTTTTATACTTCATTTTTGAAACCGGGTCTCACGAAGTTGCGGAGGGCCTCACTAAGTAGAGAGAGAGAGAGAGACAGAGAGACAGGGAGAGAGAGAGCTGAGGCTGGCCGCGAACCCGGATCCTCCGGTCTCCGCCTCCCAAAGTACTGGGATTACAAGCGTGCGCCACCACGCCCGGCTCACATGTATAATTTTATATCCTTACTATAAATGTATTCAAAGAACTATATTGTAGTGTTTTGCTTTTATTCTCTGTATGTAAATGGATTATATCATACACGATTTGCAATTTGCTTGAGATCTTTAAGATCTCTTTGTTAATATATGAGGTTTTTTTTTTTTGGCGGTACCGGGGATTGAACCCAGGGGTGTTCTACCTCTGAGCTACACCCCCGGTCCTATTTTTATACTTTTTTTGGGGGGTACCAGGGATTGAACCCAGGGGCCTTCTACCTCTGAGCTACACCCCCGGCCCTATTTTTATACTTTTTTTTTAGGGGGAGTACCAGGGATTGAACCCAGGAGTGTTCTACCTCCGAGCTACACCCCCGGCCCTATTTTTTATACTTTATTTTGAAACCGGGTCTCACGAAGTTGCAGAGGGCCTCACTAAGTAGCTGAGGCTGGCCGCGAACCCGGATCCTCCGGTCTCCGCCTCCCAAGTACTGGGATTACAAGCGTGTGCCACCACGCCCGGTGATATATGAGTTTAATTGTATGTTTTCAAAGCTGCATAGTTGTTTTGCTATTTTTATTCTATTTTACTTAGAATTTTAATTTTACTTAATTTTCTTTTCATCGTATTTATTTATGTAACCTTTGAATTTAATCAAAGCTCTTTTGAGCCAGGCGTGGTGGTACACGCTTGTAATCCCAGTACTTGGGAGACGGAGACCGGAGGATCCGGGTTCACGGCCAGCCTCAGCTACTTAGTGAGGCCCTCTGCAACTTCGTGAGACCCGGTTTCAAAATAAAGTATAAAAAATAGGGCCGGGGGTGTAGCTTGGAGGTAAAATGCCCCTGGGTTCAATCCCCAGTACCGCAAAAAAAAAAAAAAAAGCTTTTTGACATGAATAGTTTATTTAGTTATATAATTACTGGTTATGCAGTTACATGGCTCTTTGGCTTTAGTTCATGGATTATGTTGATAGATTTCCTAATATTGAATGACCTTTGCATTCCTGGAATAAACTCTACTTTGCTGTTTATTCTAGCTTTATTTCTGAACTTAATTTACTAGTATCTTAATTAGAATTTTCATCTATTATCACAATAAACTCACTTATAGTTTTCTTTTTTGTGCTATATTTTTATCAGATTTTGGCATTAATGACAAGCTAACTTATTATTATCATTATTTTGGTGCTGGGGATTAAACCCAGGAGCATTCTACCTCCAAGCAACACCCCCAACCCTTTTTATTTTATTTTGAAACAGGGTCTTGCTAAATTGCTGTGGCAGGTCTAAACCTGAGACCCTCCTGTCTCGACCTCCCAAGAACTGGGATTACAGACATGTGTCACCATGCCTGGCCTCTACAGCATTTTCTAAACAAATGTTCCTCATATATAGATGAAGAAGAGTAGGAAAGAATTTGGAAAGAGCTGTATTCTATCATGGCGACCACCCTAGAAATCTGCATATATGCTAGCATATTAAAGGTTCTGCTTACCTTATGTTAACTAAACATTTCCTAAATACATTTGATTACTTCATTATTATTATTATTTTTTTTTTGGCGGTACTGGGGATTGAACCCAAGGGTATTCTACCTCCAGGCTACACCCCCCGCCCTATTTTTTGTTCTTTTTTTTTTTTTTCGGTACCGGGGATTGAACCCAGGGGCATTCTACCTCCGCACTACACCCCCGGCCCTATTTTTTTATACTTTATTTTGAAACCGGGTCTCACGAAGTTGCAGAGGGCCTCACTAAGTAGAGAGAGAGAGAAAGAGAAAGACAGGGAGAGAGTGAGAGAGAGAGAGCTGAGGCTGGCCACGACCCTGGATCCTCCGGTCTCCTCCTCCCAAAGTACTGGGATAACAAGGGTGCACCACCACGCCCGGCTTGTTCTTTATTTTGAAACAGGGCCTCACTAAGTAGCTGAAACTGGCCACGAACTCGGATCCTCCAGTCTCAGCATCCCAAGTACTGGGATTACAAGCGTGCGCCACCACGCCCAGCCAATTACTTCATTCTTTTATCAATTAATACCTAATAATTATTTTTTTGGGGGGAATGCAAGCCAAGATAACAGACAATCCTTATACAAAAGGCAGTGTAATCAAATTCTCTTCTTCTCTATAGGTTACTCACAAATGGGGCTACATTTACTGAGCCCAATTTATTGTTTGTTGAATGACTGGGTACTAGAAGTGTATTATGGCAATAGCAAATATAGTACTGTCCAATGCAGCTGTTCTGGTATACAGGATTGAGTTACATAAATTGAGTTCTCTTAATAAGGAGTGATCAATATTTTGCATCAAAATTCAATCTTTCCTTTGTGTTTTATTACTATAAATGGAAATTTGTAAGACTTTGGCTCTACACAAATTCAAATATCAAAACCTAACTTCCAGTTAGGCATGGTCGTGTATACCTATAATCCCAGTATTTGGGAGACTGAGAAAGGAGGATCGCTGGTTCAAGACCAGTCTCGGCAACTTAGCAAGACTTTCAGCAACCTAGCGAGACCCTATTTCAAAACAAAAAATAAAAAGGGCTGGGGGTGTAGTTCAGGGGTAGAACATTCCTGGGTTCAATCCCCAATAATAAACACACACACACACACACACACACACACACACACACACCCTAACTTCCTGCAGAGGCCAATGAAACCCAGTAAAAGTACTATTACTGTTGAAACACCAGTGAAAGTAAATGCATACTACACAATGGCACAAACACACATACACACCAGCCATCAGCATCATCACGCACTAAAAATCAGCATGATCAACACTATCACCATCACACCCACATCTACTGTGCAAAATGTCAGAATCTCATGACTTAGTGTATCTCTAGATCAGAGGACGTTTAAAAAGGAGAAACTTGCCAAAGTGTTCCAATGTCCATATTAAACCAATACAGTGGAACTGCACAATTTTCATCTCTACCCATTTAATTTTATGATTCAGCCACACAATTTCATGATCATAATGTAGACACTGACCTAGGTAGAGTCAGGAAGCTCCCAAATTGTAAAAATAAAGATCAATCTATATTTAGCTAGAGAACTTCCAATTTTAGATGGGCGTGGTGGCGCATGCTTGTAATCCCAGTACTTGGGAGGCTGAGAAAGAAGGATCGCAGGTTCGCGGCCAGCCTCAGCTACTTAGTGAGGTCCTCTGCAACTTAGTGAGACCCCGTTTCAAAATAAAGAATAAAAAGTAGGGCTGGGGGTGTAGCTCAGAGATAGAATGCTCCTGGGTTCCATCCCCAGTACTGCAAAAAAAAAAAAAAAAAAAAAAGAAAAAGAAAGAGAACTTCCAGTTTTAAAAATTGTAAGACATGAAATTTTACTTCATAGTTGTGATAGGTACTATTAGCTGCCTACCCCCACAGCCTTTCCCCCTTCTTTCTTGCTAACAGAACTCTGATTTTGTTTGGGACAACAATGCACACACAACCTAAAGAGATAAATCAAAACTGATCTATGCCCGTCATGGACCTCTCCTTTGCCAGGTAAATAACATCCTGGGCTTCTTAGTCGCTGCAAGTAGCTATATATGACCTACCTGTGTGGCCAGTGAGACAGAAGGAGAAATATGCTGGGAGCACTCTGTGAAATATTGTTCTTTCAACTCAAAAAGAGTCACACGAAAAAACATTTTGTCCCCTCCTCTTGCTTTTTGTTTGGTATAGTGGTATGAGGAAAATGACACCTGGGGTTGCAGCCATCACCCTCTGACCATGAGATAAGCAAAAGCACGAGAAACTAATAGGTTAAAAGGACAGTAAGATCCTGGAACACTGATGATATCAAGTCAACTGAGCAGATGCTGAACCTATCTGCCACCAGACTTTTCATTGAGTCTCAGTAAGTCTCACTCTTAATAAGTATCCCATGGTTTAGGCTCGTCTTAGTTGGGTATGCCGTTACTGCAGTAATTGCTTCCTAAATGACACAATAGCACTCTATGTTTTCATAATGTAATGAAGAATATAAATGACTAACATTTCAGAATTTAAAATTTGAGAAAAGCAATAGGAGAGTAGGTCCCTTTTAAAACTTTTCACTGCATAGATATGATGCTGTATTTAAATAGCTTTTACAAGCATGTAAAAGATTATAATGTCTTATAACATTAAGTGACAAAATAAATAAACAATCTTAAGAAAATAAGAGGAAAAAATTGATCCATACCCGTACCTTTCCGTGTGTTCTCCGTCACATCTACCCCAAACTGGATAATGTCACCAGAAAGAATTTCACATGGTGGACTTTCTTCAGAGCCTCGACTCAGTCTCTGGCTATTTATAAAGGTACCATTACTACTTTTAGTGTCTTGGAGATAAAACTGCAAAAAAATAAAATAGAAAGAAAAGCCAATGATGAATAGAAATAATTCCAAACCTGCCTAAAAATGAAAAAAAGTACTCCCAACTTTGCAAACTACGTTAGGTGGATTTTCCCCTATCAATTCAAACTCATTTCAGCTAATGTTCAACTTAGGAAATTAAAACCCTAACACCAGATGATTTAAATCCAACTAATCCAAATAGTGCAACTACTTTGGAAAACAGTTTGTTAGATCCTCAAAATGTTAAAACATAAAGTTACCATATGACCCAATAATTCCACTTCTAAATATTTATCCAAGAGCACTAAAAACATATGCCCTCACAAAAATTTATACACATATGTTCATAGCAGCATAGAAATAACCCGAATGTCCACCAACTGAAGAATGGATAAATGTGGTTTATATCCATATAATGGATTATTATTTGGCAATACAAAGGAATGAAGTATTAATATATACTATGACACAGATGAACCTTTAAAACATTACAGAAATAAAAGAAGCCAGTCACAAAAGACCATATATAACATTACTTCATTTAAACAAAACATCCAGAATATGCATACCCATAAAGACAAAAGGTACCTTAGCAGTTGCAAGGGACTATGTTGGCAGGGGGACTGGGTAAAAGATTTCTCTTTGGGGTGATGAAAGTTATCTAAAATTAGTGGCAATGGTTGTATAACTCTTAAAATATACTAAAACCCACTGAACTGTGCACTTTAAAAAGGTAGCAGGAGGCACAGGAAGCCTATCTATTTATCTCCCACCAATCCTAAGGGAAATTAGGAACAATTAGGATCATACACTATTGACTTAAAAAAAAGATGTACCACCTTTCTTTTTGTATTTTTTGACACTCTCCAGCCCTACTTAATCTAGCAACATTATTTTCACTGAATTTGCTTCCCAAGGAAGAATTTTTAAAAACCCTTATATTATAATATACTTTATGCCATCAGGCCCTTATTTAGCCTTAACATTAAAGCTATGACATATGCTGGGCGTGGTAGCGCACACTTGTGATCCCAGTACTTGGGAGGCTGAGACGGGAGGATTGCAGGTTCGCGGCCAGCCTCAGCTACTTAGTGAGGTCCTCTGCAACTTAGTGAGACCCTGCTTCAAAATAAAGAACAAAAAATAGGGCTGGGGGTGTAGCTCAGAGGTAGAATGCCCCTGGACTCAATCCCCAGTACCACACACACAAAAAAAGGTATGACAGAGATATTATTACTTTCATTTATAAATAAGAAAAGTGAGACTTACATATGTTAAATATCTTCCTAAACATTACAGAGGTAGGAAACACAATGATCAAGGATTCAAATTATAGAATTAAAAGGGCCATTCCTCCCCACCCCATTACTTCACATTGATCTTCATGTTTCATTTTATCCCTCACGCTTCCCACAAGCACTCTTCCAAAATGAAACATAATGAAGTCTAAGTGATTTGCAGAAAATGTGAAAATAACATTTCATTTCATTAATTCTTGGGTGATAATTTAAAGGCCATCAGGCTGTCTATAAATGACTTATTACCTGTTCATAATTGCAAATAGACCATTACTTTGGCTAGCACTTTATATACTTAATTACAGACCATTAATAAAGAAAACTGTGTTGATACTTTACAAGTCCATTTGAAATTTACAAGCCTTACTTAACATTTCACACCAGGGAGATAAGCACAGGCAATTCTTTTAAGTAAGAACATTTAACCTGAAAATACTTTCTGCAATAGAACTTAACTATATAAAAGCGTTGTTTTTTGTCTTGCTTTTAAACAAATATATTCTTGGGAAATATGGCAATAACTAGATTCTGGTTTAGTTATTTTCAGCAATGTGTGCCTGGGCAAGTCAAATAAGGGGATTATACTAGATTTATAGTGGTTCTCAAACTTTGAGTAATGATCCATTAGTAGGTTAAGTCATTTCAGTGGACTGCAACTAGCTTAAAAAAAAAAACAAGAAATGGAATAGAAATAGAATATATGAAATAAGGACCAGTACTGCTTAGCAAAACTTTGTTAAAAACAAATAATAAAAATATATGTGTATATTTATGTATCAACACCTCATGTTTTTTTAGCTTCTACATAACTCTAAAACTACAAAATATTTTCTTTTTTTTTTTTTTGAGGTACCTGGGATTGAACCCAGGGGCGTTCTACCTCCACGCTACACCCCCGGCCCTATTTTTTTATACTTTATTTTGAAACTGGGTCTCACGAAGTTGCGGAGGGCCTCACTAAGTAGAGAGAGAGAGAGAGAGAGAGAGAGAGAGCTGAGGCTGGCTGCGAACCCAGATCCTCCAGTCTCTGCCTCCCAAAGTACTGGGATTACAAGCGTGCGCCACCATGCCCAGCCTACAACATATTTCCAAATTAAAAAAATTATAAATCAATATTAAGTCATGTTTTGTTTCATTCTGACATATCTATATTACTGTCCAATGGTACCTTTGGTCTCCACTGAAGCTTGCACATATCATTTTCATTAGTTGCTCATTCTTCTTCTGCTGTTAACCTGATGTCTTCTCAATACTTTAAAATTAAATCCAAAGTCCTTACCACTGTAGCCTAGAGTCCTACATGATCTAGCTCCTGGTTCCCTCTGTCCATCACTCCAACTCTTTTCTTCCCTTATCCCTCTCAATCACACTAACCTTCACTTATGCCCCTGACTCTCTGCATTTGAGTATAGCTAGATTACATTTAGTTCCCTGTAGAAATATCTGCCCTTGGCTGTTCTGAAAGACTGATATTAAAAAATAATGGTTTTGAGCTGAGCGTGGTGGCGCACGCTTGTAATCCCACTGCTTGGGAGGCTGAGACAGGAGGATCACAGGTTCGCGGCTAGACTCAGCTACTTGGTAAGGCCCGCTGCAATTTAGTGAGACCCTGTTTCAAAATAAAAAATAGGGCAGGGGGGTGTATCTCAGAGGTAGAAAGCCCCTGGGTTCAATCCCCAGTACCAAAATAAATAAGTAAATAAAATAAAATGGTTTTGTACCTTGTGTATGTGTTGGGGGGGGGTAGTGGGTATTGAACCCAGGGGCCTTCTACTTCCGAGCTGCACCCCTATCCCTTTCTTAATTTTTTGTTTTGAAACAGGGTCTCTCTAGGTTGCTGAGAGTCTCATTATGTTGCTGAGGCTGGTCTTGAACCTGTGATCCTCCTGTCTCAGCCTCCCAAATACTGGGATTACAGGCATGCACCACCATACCTGGCTCTGGTTTTGTCCCTTCTATAAAACAATCTGCTATAAAATCTAAATTGTACAGAAGTCGTTCTATTTACTATCAGTTTAGGTTCCTAAAAGTACTAAGATATCAACTGTTTGCAAGGGACTATGCTTACAATCCCTGGATGTATTTCTAGGAAGTAGGTATGTTAATTGGTACTTTATCACTGTCAAAACAAAAGTATTCTTCTCCTTTGGGCCAATAAATGTTCTATCAGACTTTCCCCATTTCTCCCTTGAAAATTTGGTTTTGATCACACTAAAAAAAAAATAAATCTGTTGAAGCCTGAAGTAACTTTCTTTCCCAGTAGCCTAAAGAATGCCCTAACAGTGGTAGTGTTTGTACTAGCCACCATTTCCTTTGATGTTGAGCAGGTGTGTAAGGAACCCTAAACTTATAAAACCCTCTGTGGCTTGCAGCCAAAGTTCAACAACAGTACTCTCATTGTGTTTTCAGGCTTTAATTCTTTGTTCAACTCCTTGCTTTCCCCTGAGTGAATTTTGAATTTTAAGCTCCCCAAAATCAGGCATTGGTGGTGATCCTTAACAGAAAGATTTCCCTTTGACCCATAGTCATTTTTCCTGTCTCTTGCTGATTAATTTCAATGACACAGGAATAGCATTACACAGGTTGCATAATTTGTTCTCTGGCTCCAGAAAGTTCCTGCTATAGATTAATTCATTCCATAAAAACATAAATTTTGCATTACTTTCAACTTTGCTACAATCTATAAATACTTTCATTTCCACTACAATGATACACAACTTCTTTCTAACCCTTTGTGGATTGAGAGGCTCTGCAATATCCAAACACCAACAGATGAGCTAAAGCTTTAGAAGATGCACAAACACAGCAGACATGCGATAGGTCACCATGAACTCTAAGTCCAGATAGGGGAGTTTTTTAAACATGAATGCAGGCAGAATAGATACTGTGTAGATGGTAAAATGCAACGTAGATTTCTAATCTACTTTAATTACCACCTAAAATTAAACAGAATTAGTCTAAAATAAAACCAAAATCCCATGGACAACATTTATAATAAGAGTAGGTGACTCCATACAAACCCCAAAATACGAGTGAGCAGGGGAAACTACCAATAGCTATAGAGCTGCATGGGATCAGTATCTATGCAGGAGGATGTGTACAGAAGCAATGGCGGCATTTGAGAGACTTGAGAAGAACACCAAAATAGGCACTAAGTATTCACTGGATAGTATGGAGGACAGTATGAGAAGAGAAGCTAAAACCAGAAAGGACTAGCTCAATCCAATAAGAAGTTAGTGTAAGGTTAAGTCCTGAAAAAGCATGGCATAAGTTTGAGTCATAATTTTACCCCCCTGGTGCCTGGGGTGAGCCCAAGGCCTTGAACATACTGAGCCAGTTCTACTACTCAGCCGCATCCCTGATTCCTATGTAAAATCTTAAAAGCAGCCTACCAACCAAGACAGGACTCCACAATGACAGAAAGGTGCCGAGAGTAGAACTAAAATTAAGCAGAATAGGAACAATAAAGGCAAGAAACAAAAAAGTCCAGATAAAAGTGGATAAGGGGGCCACCACATTTTAAACATTTTACAAAAACAACAGAAGAGGGAGCTCTGTGAGTTAGAAGTTATCCTGAACCATGACCCCCTTTATAAAGCACAGGAAAACTAATTTCATATAAAAGTGAGCAAGAAGAAAGTATCAAGGTCACATCCCATACAGTTATTTTAAGAAAAAAGAGAATAAGGGGCAGAATTATATCTGTACAGATAATGAAAGACAGATCTTGGGAACAGATAAAAATTGTAACCCATTTCAAAACAAGTTTAAAGACATTAGGAAAATAATTCAAAACAGAAAAAAAATTAATCACAATTATAAAACTCTAGAAAAGGTGAGACCTGAAAAAAATAGAAATAAAAGGAAAAGAACATTTCATAGATGAATTCAAGCTAGAAGGGATACAAGAGTGACTAAATGTACAAATAATGCCTGGAGAGAAATAAAAGGTAAAAAGGAAGAAAAATTTTTAAATAAAAAAGAAATAAGGAGACATCAACAAAATGGTCTAGGCAATTCCAAGCTTCTGTCACCACACAGAAACACTAAAAATCAAGAAAACCATAAGAACCAACTTTGTTAGAACTCTAGAAAACACCAAAAGCTTACAGCAAATAAGTAAACACTGAATCAAGAAAAGGGCAACTTAAAAATGGTAGGAAAGCTTTGTGGCATTACTTACCCTCGTCCCATCCCCCTCTCCAGCACAAAAGAGGTCTTGAAGACAGCAGCATGCACTCCTAGTGTGGGACCTTGGTACCTGGTTCCAGAGGGAGCAGAGCAGACCTTAATCAGAAATCACTGTCTGTTGTCACCTGTCTGGAGGTGACCTGAAGGGCCGAACAAGGTTCTTATCTTTGTTTTGCCCGACTCATAATTTTTTTTTTCAGAGTTGGCTCAAACCCGGTGCCCTCACATGAATGACAGGCAGGCGCTCTACCATGGAGCTATATCCCCAGACCTTATTTTGCCTATCTCAGAACTCACCCAAGCCAGAAAAGTGGCTGGAATTGCTTGAAAAGTGGCACTTACCCTAGGTGTTTCAGTTTAAGAAAGGCAGCTAATGTAATACACCACATTAGTAGAAAGGGAGAAAACCCACACAATCATCTCAATTTATGCAGAACGGCATTTGACAGAATGTAACATCCTTTTATGATAAGACACTCAGAAATTTAGGATTAGAAGGAGCTTGCTCAACATGAAAAAGAACATTTATGAAAAACCCACAGCTAACCTAAAACACAAAGGTAAAGAGTGAAAGCTTTCCCCCTAAGATCAAGAACTAGATAAGAATGTCCAGCTATACCACTGCCATTCAACACTGTACTGGAAGGTCTAGCCAGAGACAAGAAAAAAGACACAGAAGACATCCAAACTGGAAAGGAAGAAGTAAACTATGTCTACTCACACACGACATGATACTGTAATCCTACAGAACCCACAGATCAACATTAAAGCTAATAAATTCAATAGTTGCAGCCTACACAATCAACACACAAAAAGCAATTGTGGTTTTATTTATTTATTTTTTTTTTGTGGTACTGGGGATTGTACCCAGGGGTGTGCTACCTCCGAGCTATACCTCCAGCCCCATTTTTTATTCTTTATTTTGAAACAGGGTTTCACTAAGTTGCAGAGGGCCTCACTAAGTAGCTGAGGCTGGCTGCGAACCTGCGATCCTCCTGTCTCAGCCTCCCAAGTACTGGGATTAGAAGCGTATGCCACCACGCCCAGCTTCAATTGTGGTTTTAAATTACTGAATTTGGGAGGGGGTGGTACTGGAGATTGAAGCAAAGGGTGTATTCTACCTCTGAGCTAAAGCAGTAGCCCATTTTTATTTATTTATTTATTTATTTATTTATTTATTTTTAAAATTTTAGTGGTACTGGGTATTGAACACAGGGGCATTCTGCCTCTGAGCTACACCCTCAGCTCTATTTTATCTTTTTATTTTGAAACAGGATCTCATAGCCGGGAGTGGTGATGCATGCCTGTAATTCCAGTACTTGGGAGCCTGAGACAGCAGGATAGCAGACTCAAGGCCAACCTCAGTAACTTGGTGAGGCCCTCCACAACTTAGTGAGACACTATTTCAAAACAAAACATAAAATAGGATTGGGGGTATAGCTCAGAGGAAGAATGCCCCTGGATTCATTCCCAGTACCACCACAAAAAAAAAAAAGAAAGAAAAGAAAAAAACAGGATCTCACTAAGTTGTGGAGGGCCTTGCTACACTGCTGAGGCTGGCCATGAACCTGAGATCCTCTTGTCTCAGCCTCCCAAATACTGAGATTACAGGCATGCGCCTCCATGCCCGGCTTATTTTTTATTTTGAAACATGGGCTTGCTAAATTGCTGAGGCTGGCCCTTGAACTGGAGGCCCTCCTGTCTCAGCCTACCTAGTACTGGGATTACAGGCATGCGTATTTGTCTTTTTGTAGTGCCAGGAATCAAACCCAAGGCCTTGAGCATGCTGAGCAAGTGCTCTACTACTGAGTTACACTCCCCAGCCTACCAGCTGTGTTTCTATATGCCAGCAATGAACAATCCAAAACGGAGATTAAGAAAGGATTTCCATTTATAAAAGCATCCAAAACAATAAAATACCTACAAATTTTAACCAAGGAAGTAAAAGACTTGTGCATTAAGAACTATAAAATACTGTTGAAAGAAACTAAAGGCAACCTACATAAATAAAAAGATGTCTCATGTACATGGATTGGAAGACTTAATATTGTTAAAGTTTCAGAATTACCCAAAACAATCTACAGATATCTCTCTCTCTCCAGGGTTTTACCATGTTGTCTAGGCTGGGCTCAAACTCATGATCCTCCAGCCTCAGCCTCTTGAGTAGTTGGTATTATAGGCATGCACCATCATGCCCAATATGCTTCTCAATATGATCTCTATCAAAATTCCAACAGCTGTTTTGTAGAAATGGAAAAGTGAATCCTCAAGTCCATATGGAATTGGTAAGAGAACTTCAATAGACAAAACAATCTTGAAATAAAATAATAGGCCGGGCGTGGTGGCGCACGCTTGTAATCCCAGTACTTTGGGAGGCGGAGACCGGAGGATCCAGGTTCGCGGCCAGCCTCAGCGCTCTCTCTCTCTCTCTCTCTCTCTCTCTCTCTCTCTCTTTCCTTAGTGAGGCCCTCCGCAACTTCGTGAGACCTGGTTTCAAACTAAAGTATAAAAAATAGGGCTGGGGGTGTAGCGCGGAGGCAGAACGCCCCTGGGTTCAATCCCCGGTACCGCAAAAAAAAAAAAAAATAATAAAATAATCAAGTTGGAGGACGCATATTTCCTGAATCCAGAATTTACTACAGATCTACACTAATCAAAACAGGGGGGTAAACCGGGCGTGGTGGCACACACTTGTAATCCCAGTACTTGGGAGGCTGAGACAGGAGGATCACAGGTTCCCAGCCAGCCTCAGCTACTTGGTGAGGCCCTCTGCAACTTAGTGAGAGCCTGTTTCAAAATAAAGAATAAAAAAGTAGGATTGGGGGTGTAGCTTGGAGGTAGAACAACCCTGGGTTCAATCCCCAGTACTAAAAAAAAAAAAAAAGACCCAACAACGGGGATACTGGCATAAGGATAGATATACAGACCAATGGAGTAGAACTGAGAATTCAGAAATACATACATCCACAGCCTAGTGAATTTCAACAAAGGTGGAACAGTCACTTCAACAAATGCTGCTGGCACAACTGGATAGCCACATGTAAAAGAATGAAACTGGACCACAACTCACACCACACACAAAAAATTAACTGACTGGGCTTCCCCAAGGATAGTTTCCATTCTTGCCCCCACCCCAGTGAATGAGCCATACTCTCCTGTTCTTTTGTATGTCCTTTAATTTCTTGTTGAGAACTGAACATTTTGACTGTTGAAAAATGGTAACTATGGAAATTAGGCTCCTCGCTCCCCAGGTATTGCTGTTGTTATTTGATGAAGGGGGCAACATCCATTTGTTTAGTAACTTTTTTTTTTTTTTGGCGGTACCGGGGATTGAACCCAGGGGCATTCTACCTCTGATCTACAC
>PVJS01023648.1:18482-29498 GCA_004027185.1 Glis glis
GTTCTACCTCCGCACTATACCCCCGGCCCTATTTTTTATACTTTATTTTGAAACTGGGTCTCACGAAGTTGCGGAGGGCCTCACTAAGTGGAGGGAGGGAGGGAGGGAGGGAGGGAGGCAGGGAAGGAGGGAGGGAGAGAGGAGGGGGCGTGCTGAGGCTGGCCGCGAACCCAGATCCTCCGGTCTCCTCCTCCCAAAGAACTGGGATTACAAGTGTGCGCCACCACGCCCGGCTATTTAGTAACTTTTCTAAACTATTTTTTGCAAGGACTAAATTATTTGTTGTATGTGGTCACTGAAGTCTATTCTGTTATCTCCACAGTGAGTGACCTAACTGAGATTTCTTTAAATGCATAGACCCAGTAAGAAAAGATACAGGGGTGAGACAGATTCCTTCTCTCTAAATCCCCTGGTCTGATGCCAGGTAAGCCACTTCAGCCTGAAGGTGTAGGGTAGGAGGGTGTAAGACAATGGCGAGCTTCTGTACTGGCCCCTCAGGAATCAAAGTTGGGTTTCTTTTTTTTTTCTTTTTTTTTTTTACGGTACTGGGGATTGAACCCAGGGGCATTCTACCTCTGAGCTACACGCCCAGCCCTATTTTTTACTCCTTATTTTGAAACAGGGTCTCACTAAGTTGCGGAGGGCCTCACTAAGTAGCTGAGGCTGGCCACGAACCCAGATCCTCCGGTTTCAGCTTCCCAAGTACTGGGATTACAAGCCTGCGCCACCACACCTGGCTTAAAGTTGGGTTTCTTAACCCAATTTTCAAAAGTCCCTATTGCCTACCCTGGGACTAGCAAGTCACATCAGGAATGCAGGCTTCCATCCCTGTGGCTGATACAAAATTGGGGACTGGGAGATGGTAATCACTGTGAAAAACACTAAAATATGATTCTTCAAAACTTACCAGCTTCTTTCTTCATCAAGCATCTCCTAGGTGCTACAGGGCTCGACTAGACTCCAGAATTCCAAACAGTTGCTCCAACCAATGCATGCCAGCTCAAGAATTGTTTCGGTGAAGGAGCCAATGCCTAGAGTTTCCTACTTCACCATTTTCCATGATGTCACTCACATTAATCATATTTCAACCTACAAATCTTTACTTGGGCCAAACCAAACGAGTTCCTAATCTATCATAACAGCTAGCATTTCCTGGCTGCTTGCTATGTGCAGGTACTTGGTATGCATTATTTCTGACTTCACAACAACACTATCAAGTAGATATTACCACCCTCTTTTACAGATTAAGAAACTGAGTCCCAGGGATACTAAGCAGATTGCTATAGTCTCCCACTATTGAAGACTTGACACTATTATTCCTATAAAACTTCCACGCTGCCTACCTTCCCTACTTAAGACTAAATACTCTCTGGCCTTTGATTCCAACTTCTTATGAAACCCCACTTCATTTATGAAGATTTTCTAAAGCAACTAAATAGTTAGAGCTAATTTCAACTCTAACTCCACCATTAGGTCAAGTCCTTTTGTCTATAATATTTACTTGGAACCCATCGTGGAGAGACTGCACATCCACACAACATAGACAGTATATACAAAGCAACCCCAAACCAAGAATAGATTAAGAAAGTATGAATTAAGTACCCAAATCCTGACAGGCTGATGAGAAATACAGTTAGGCATAATCAGTTGCTAAGAAGGCACGTATGAGTGAGGGTGGTAATTGGAATGAAAAGACGAGGAGGAGAAGGAACAGGTATTACAGTACATTTATAAATAGTTAAGGCCAGCACCAGAGGATAACAAAAACCAAAGGAACAAGTGGAGAAATGCACGACAGAATGACACTGTCAAGAGAGGGGCTTGGCACTGGACTAAGGAGTTGAGATTTTGTAAGACAGAAGGCACTATTAAACGATTTGATGAAAATATTGTTTTAGGGAGATAATTCTAACAGATCTGAGGATCTAGCAGCTGTGTGTAGGATGAACTGTAGTGGGAATCATTAGAAATAGGGAGACCCAGCCAGGCGTGGTGGCGCACGCTTGTAATCCCAGTACTTGGGAGGCTGAGACAGGAGGACCCAGGTCAACTTAGTGATATCCTGTTTCAAAATAAAGAATAAAAAATAGAGCTGGGGGTGTAGCTCGGAGGTAGAAGCCCCTGGGTTCAATCCACAGTACCACACACACACAAAAAGAAATAGGGAGACCTATAACTTGTTCACTTTTGCCATCAACAATTTAGTTGTTTCTTAGAGTGCTCATGCTTAGTCTTTACATGTATGTTAAATATTAATCTCTTGATTTATATAACCTTTCTGGCTCCTGCCTAGCAAAGTACTGCCCATTTCAGAGACTGGAATTTTTTAATTATGCCACCAAAAGGGGGGAAATAAAGTTTTATTCACAGGCTATAGGAAAGTATTTTGAAAACTGGTGAAATGTTTTCACCAAAACGAAATCTCACATGTATCCTAGATGAAACTAGAATAAAATTTGCCAAGTCAGGCATGGTGGCCCATGCTTGGATTCCCAGTACTTGGGAGGCTAAGACAGAAGGATCACAGGTTCATGGCCAGCCTCAGCTACTTAGAGAGGCCCTCCGCAATTTAGTGAGACCCTGTTTCAAAATAAAAAATAAATGAGGGCCAGGCATGGTGGCTCACACTTGTAATCCCAGTACTTGGGAGGCTGAGACAGGAGGATCACAGGTTTGTGGCCAGCCTCAGTTACTCAGTGAGGCCCTCTGCAATTTAGTGAGACCCTGTTCCAAAAATAAAGAATAAAGACTCGGAGGTAGAATGCTCCTGGGTTCAATCCCCAGTACTGCAAATAAATAAATAAATAAATAAATAAATAAATAAATAAATAACTTAGGGCTGGGGGTGTAGCTCAGAGGTAGAATGTTCCTGGGTTCAATCCCTAGTACCACAAACAAAAAACAATACAACTTGCCAACTTTTCAATATTGTGAATTTGCCAGAATTTTTTTCATCTTCCAAATGACATTTCAGACAAATTCACTGTACAAGAAATCTTTCTTGTGGGGCCAGTTCACAAGGGAAAAAGGAAAAAAAAAATATTTATATCTCTACATAGGAACAGAGATAAGACTATGAAGGACAAAAGTAGAGAAGGTGGGAAGAAGAAATCTTTAAAAATGTAACCAGAACATTATAAAACATGAAACATGCTAGAATTATCTTTTTCTTAAATTACTTTCTTTTGGGGGAGGTAATTTGGAAGAATAAATTAAGAAAATATGAATTAAGTACCCAAATCCTGAGAAGCTGATGAGAAATACAGTTAGGCATTATCAGTTGCTAAGGCACTTATGTTAGTTAAAAAAAGTGAAAGGTCAGGCGTTCTCCTTCATATGCAGAAGCTAGGGAGAAATTAGGACACAGGAGGGACTCTAGACAAAGGAGGAGAAACCTTAGTGGAATGAAGGAGGGGACCTAACTGAGGGAGATGGGAGGGGGGAGGACGACTTGAAGAGGGAAACACCTCAATGGACATGATGTGCATACACAAACTGATCCAACCCAATCACTGTGCTGAGCAGGGAAAGGTGGGGAGGGAGAGGGAGTGAGGTGGGAACTGGGGAAGGGCTCAACGAGTACTGTGTGCATGTATGTCTCTATCACCCTGAACTTCATCAAGATGTATGATTATAATCTACCAATTAAAAAAAAAAGAAGGTACTTATGAGTGATGGTGGTAATTGGAATGAAAAGGTGACTGGGGATTGAACCTCTGAGCTATACCCCCAACCCCCACCACTTTTGTTTTGAAACAGCATCTCAATAAGTTGCTGAGCCTAGCCTCAAACCTGGGATCCTCCTGTCCCAGCCTCCCAAGTACTAGAACTACAGGTGTGTGTCATCACACCTGACTTTAAATTACTTTCAAATTGTTATAGTTCTTCATTGAGAATTCAAATTGAGGACAAAATAAATTAGATTTCTGAATCTAAGCAAGATACAAAACAAACATTACAGAACATTACATTCCTGAGAGGTGAGGTAACTGAAAGCCTATTAGAATTCTAATTTGAAGCAGATTAACCTATTTCCTACACCCCAAAACTGATGGGTCAACAAGCAAATTTTGATTATATTTTCTTCTGGTGGTTGTTAACCAAAACAGAAACATTCAACTTTGTCTTTGGGCTCCTTCTTGGGTAACTAGGATCCCAAACTCAATCTTTTCAACTCCAAGAGGTCTTTAATTACTTCAAAACATGTCTAAATTTTAAATTCCAAAATTTAAAATAATTGCATTATTAGCAGGGTATGGGGGCACATGCTTATAATCCCAGTTCTTGGGAGGCTGAGACAGGAGGATGGTAAGTTTAAGGATAGCCTTGGCAACTTAGACCCTATTTCAAAATGACAAATAAAAAGGGCTGGGCATGGTGGTGCAGGCTTGTAATCCCAGTACTTGGGAGGGTGAGACAGGAGGATTGCAGGTTCACAGCCAGCCTCAACTACTTAGTGAGGCACCGGCAACTTAGTGAGACCCTGTTTCAAAATAAAAAATAAAATAGGTCTGGGGGTGTAGCCCAGAGGTAGAAGACCCCTGGGTTCCATCCACAGTCTCACAAAAAAATAAAAATAAAAATAAAAAATAAAAAAGGGCTGGGATATAGCTCAGTGGTAGGGCATCCCTGGGTTCGATCCCTAGTACCATAAAAGATAAAGCTGGGCATGGTGGCACACACTTGTAATCCCAGTACTTGGGAGGCTGAGACAGGGGATTGCAGGTTCAAGGACAGCCTCAGCAAGTAGTGAGACTCTCATCAACCTAACGTGACCCTGTTTCAAAATAAAAATAAAATAGGGCTGGGGGTGTAGCTTGGAGGTAGAATACCTCTGGGTTCAATCCCCAGTACCACACACACACAAAAAAAAGATAAAATAATTGCATATTTACACATATGTCATATATTTTAGCATATCAGGGACAGAACAAGATATTATGGTATTATAAGTATGCAATAGCTGGGCGTGGTGGCGCACGCTTGTAATCCTAGTACTTTGGGAGGCGGAGACCGGAGGATCTGGGTTCGCGGCCAGCCTCAGCTCTCCCCCCCCCTTCCTCTCTCTCTCTACTTAGTGAGGCCCTCCACAACTTCGTGAGACCCAGTTTCAAAATAAAGTATAAAAAAAAATAGGGCCGGGGGTTTAGCGTGGAGGTAGAACACCCCTGGGTTCAATCCCTGGTACCGCAAAAAAAAAAAAAAAAAAAGTATGCAATAGTCTGACTAAACTTTATAGGTCATTATTTTCCTCACAAAATGTTAGTTTAAAACATCCTGAGAGCAGCTAAAATAGCAACAAAATAATTGCACCACCACTCTACCTCTGACAGTTAAACACCTCACCTATAGAATAGCCTTATTTGCCACAAAAGGAAATCACTGTGATCACATTTGTGAGAAGTAAAGAAAAGCTCACTATGTTTAAAGCCTTACATACTGTTTAATAATGCACATAATGGACTCAATCCAAGGATAGCTGATATAGATCTATATAGTCACCAAGAGAAAGGAAAGACTAAGGAGCTAAAAATAAAGTTTCCATTAAAGACTGGAAAAATTGGCAAAACATAGAAATACAGATCTTATTTAGGAAGAAAAAAACTTCCTACACATGGAACAATTTATTTGGCAAACAAATTCAGTGGAAATGTTAAAAGATGCAAATAGTACATCTGTCCCCCAAATAGAACATTCATAGCTTTTTAAAAATGACTCATAAGGTAATGAAAATAATTATGATGGCCTTTTCTGTTATATAGGCACAACACTCAAGTTGGCATAACTTTACTATATTTTTCCTGTGTGTGTGTGTGTGTGTGTGTGTGTGTGTGTGTGTGTGTGACTGGAATTGAACCCAGAGGCATTCTACCTCTGAGCTACACCCCCAGCCCTATTTTATTTTTATTTTGAAACAGGATTTCACTAGGTTGATGAGAGTCTCACTACTGCTGAGGCTGTCCTTGAGAACCTGTGATCCTCCTGTGTCAGCCTCCCAAGTACTAGGATTACAGGAGTGTGCCACCACATCCGTTTAATTTTACCGTGTAAAACAACTTGGGGGCCAGGTGTGGTAGCACAGGCCTGTAATCCTAGTACTTGAAAGGCTGAGACAGGATGATCACAAGTTCAGATCCAGCCTCATCGGAGCCAGGTGTGGTGGCGCATACTTGTAATCCCAGTACTTGGGAGGCTGAGACAGGAGGATATGGATTTGCGGCCAGCCTCAGCTACTTAGTGAGGCCCTCCGCAACTTATTGAGACCTTGTTTCAAAATAAAGAATAAAAAATAGGACTGGGGGTGTAGCTCAGAGGTAGAATCCCCCTGGGTTCAATCCCCAGTACCACACACACACACACAAAAAAAACCAGCCTCATCAATCTAGCAAGGCTCTCAAAAACTTAGCGAGACCCTGTTTCCAAATAAAAAATAAATAAAACAGGGCTGGGAGGTGTAGCACAGAGGCAGAATGCCCTGGGTTCAATTCCAGTGCCACAAAAAATAAAAATAAAATACCTTGGTCTTCTCCATGTTCTTGATAGGCAGAATAAATACTGTCAAAATGGCCATACTACCAAAAACAATGTACAAATTCAACACAATTTCTATTGAAACACCAATGTCATTCTTTATAGAACTAGAAAAAAAATGGTCTTAAAATTCATATGGAAGAACAAAAGATCCAGAATAGCCAAAGCAATTCTGAGCAATAAGAACCATGCAGGAGGCATCACAATACCTGATTTCAAATTATACTACAGAGCTATAGTAACAAAAACAGCATGGTATTGGCATAAAAAGAGACATATAGACCAGTGGAATAGAAGATACAGAGACAAATCCTCACACTTATAGCCAGCTGATTTTTGACTAAGGTGACAAAAACATACACTGCAGAACAGACAGCCTCTTCAACAAATGGTGTTGGAAAGCTGTATACACATATGTATAAGACTGAAATTAGACCCCTATCTCTCGCTCTGTATAAGTCAACTCAAGATGGATCAAAGACCTAGAAATTAAACCAGAAACTTTGCAATTACTAGAAGAAAACATAGGACCAACACTCCAACATATAGGCACTGGTAGACTTCCTCATTAAGACCCCTAAAGCTCAAGAAATAAAATTAACAATAGGATGGCAACAAATTTGAAAGTTTCTGTGAAGCAAAGGATAAGGTCAAAAGTATAAAGAAGCGGGTGTGGTGGTGCACACTTGTAATCCCAGTACTTGGGAGGCTGAGAAAGGAGGATTGCAGGTTTGTGGCCAGCCTCAGCTACTTAGTGAGGCCCTTTGCAACCTAGTGAGACCCTATTTCAAAGTAAAAAGAATAAAACATAGGGCTGGGAGTGTAGCTCGGAGGTAGAATGCCCCTGGGTTTAATCCCCAGTACCGCAAAACAAAACAAAACAAAGTATGAAGAAAGAGCCTACAGATTGGGAGAAAATCTTTGCCAATCTACTCCTCTAATTGAGGACTAAAATCTAGGATACATAAAGAGCATAACAGCCGAGCGTGGTGGTGCACACTTGTAATGCAGGTACTTGGGAGGCTGAGACAGGAGTATTGCAGGTTCACGGCCAGCCTCAGCTACTTAGTGAAGCCCTCCTCCCCACTTAGTAAGGCCCTGTTTCAAAATAAAGAATAAAAAATAAGGCTGGGGTTGTAGCTCAGAGGTAGAATGCCCCTGGATTCAATCCCAATTCCATTAAAAAAAAAAAGCCAGTCATGGTGGTGCTGTCGGGCCTGTAGGGCCCTAGAGAGCCCTAACAAGAGTGACTCCATGTTCTACCTGATCTGGAATTCTCCTCAGGCCCAGAACAACCAATCAGGGAAAAGAGCATGTAGCACAACCCCTGAAGCATGAACTAACATCCTGCTTACCTAACCCCGCATCCTGGAAGCATTGGGCAATGTTCTAGACATAAGGTACCTTCCTACCTCGAAGTTGGGCCATGTTCCAGACATAACGTACCTTCCTAGCTTGAGCCAATCAAAAAATAACACAACTCCTGCTTTCTTCAGACTAGTGGTTTTGTCAGCACTCCATTAGCTGTAACTTAGGCAACGAGCTCCCCCCATCCCCAACCACGTGCGTGTGGGTTTTTTTGCCTTTAAAAACTCTGTGTGAAACTAGTTCGGGGTCACAGTTCTTAACTTTGCGTTGGACTGCGTCCCTAGCCCGGCTACCTGTTTTAATCGCAGCTGAATAAATCGACCCTCCAAATCCAGTCAGACTCCTCTTCTTCCTTGCGACACCGGACCGGGTATAACATTTTGGGGGCTCGTCCAGGATGATCTAAGAAGAAGAGGAGCCCTTGGTTTGGACTCGGTTTACCTGGGAGCGCCTGGTGAGTACTTTTTTCAGTCTCACCATCTGGTTTTTCTGGTGTCCGGGCAATCTGGGGCTCAATAGAGAACAGGCGGACGCGCTACTGGTCTTTGAGCCAGCGGAGTTGGGAGGACGCTTGGACTCCGTTACTGGCTATTGGACTGTTGGCATACAGCCCTTCGGATCTGGGTGGCACCCTCCATTGGAGGTCCCGACGTGCAGCGCTTTGGCTGTTTCCCTGGCCACTCTCCTTAATCAACCTGGGCGCGCCCTCTTCTGTCTGTTCGGTCTCAGTGTTCTTGTCTGTCTCCTTTCCTTCTTTCTCCCCACACTAACCATGGGAAAATCTCAATCTCACATCTCCTCGTCTCCTATTGATTTACTCAATGTTCATTTTTCAAACTTTCAGCAGGCGGCTGCTCTCTCTGGAGATATGGTCACCCTTGAAGAGCTCTGAAAATTTTGTTCGCAGGAATGGCCAACCTTCGGCACTGGCTGGCCCCGAGGGCTCCTTTGATCCCCATCTCGTTTTCAGAACCCATGATGTCATTTTCGGCCACCCAGGACACCCTGACCAGGTTCCCTATATTGTAGTGTGGGAACAACTTATTACTGAGCCGCCTAAGTGGCTCAAGTCTCTTTTACCTCACGTTTCTCCCACTTCCTTAGTCCTCGCTCTTCGGCCTCGACCCTCTCCCTCCAAACCCACGTCCCCTCTGTAATTGTGTTTGATTGCTGTCCTATTATGTCTGTCTGTCTGTCTGTCTGTCTGAAAGGAGTGCATCAGCTGTTGATTTGTCTCTGTCCTGGAGTAAATGAAGCGAAAGTCAGCTCAGTAAGTCCTCTGACTGAGCCTCAGTCTGTGGTCTCATGGCCGGGGTCCTTAAGACCCCAAGAAAGGCTACAAGATCCAAGTGGGCAGACCTTGGTAAGACTGGCGAAAGCTGTCATTCCACAGAGACATATGATCTATGGTGGTACTGAAACATAGAAAGTAGGTCGTAAGCCACATTAGCTGTGCCACTACAGTTAAGTCTCCACCGGCCAGGTCTGCAACTAAGTGTGATCTTGTCCTGTCTGTGTCGGACGGCTTTACCCCTCCATGCTCTGTCTGTATGTCATTTGTGGCTGTGTGCCATCGGATTGAGATCTGCATTGTATGGTCTGATTCCAGGAATCAGTTGTGGGTAAATCAACTAGGATGGAAATAGGAAGCAGTATGTGCTCTAAGACCCCCCACCCTTTTAAGGTGTATGCTTAAACATTAAAAAAATATATAACTTTGTGAGGAAAAAAAAAAACTAAATTTGGTATTTCTTTCTCCCCGGTCACTCCAGCGCCAAATGAGAAAGCGAAAGTAATGCCGCCCCTCCAAGCACGGCCGGAGGGGAATCCTATGTGCTTGACTGGTCCCGGCCTAAACGAGGGTTCGGTCTTTGAGGCTACTCTCCCCTCCCCATACCCAGAGCAAATCTATGTTTGGGGAGGCGAAACATGCGCCCAAGGAAGCTGAGGCAGCTGCGGCTCCTACGCCCGATTATGGTTCGTGTCCCTCTGTTCTATCAGGGGCCTCGGCCTCAAGTCTTTCAGCTGATAAATTATGCACTGACTAACAAGGTGGTATTGTTGGGGTTTTTAATTTAAAGTAATTAATTTAAAAGTTCATTACATTATCTTGGTTAAATATTGTCTATTGTTACTTCATGTTGGGATTTTAATTTGGGTTTTTAATTTTCCTTGTTTTATGACTGTTAGGTTGATAAGACTATAAACCATGTAATAGTAAAACACTGGCTAACATCTATTCATGCTTACTTGGCATCTAAAAGTATGTAATATGCTCAACCAGCCGTGCAAATATATGGGAGATATTTTATAACCTAAATTTCAGTCAACATTTAAAAACAAAAACTGGGTTTTCATTCCTGACACTCTTACCTATAGTTAGTTTTGTCTTTTAGTCTTTCCTCCATTCCTTAGTTTGACTTTTGTTAAGTTGTTTCCTCTAAAAATTGTACTGGAATATTTTAAGCCAAGCTGATTTTTCACCAGATGTAAATGTAGGAAACTCGCTATCGGATAGCAATGCCCAAATGGAGTAGATTTTACCTTCTAAGGGACCCTCTTGTGACCCCAACTCTGGTTAAGGTAAGGAGAGTTTGGACAACTTTTGCCAAGTCCTATTAAAAAAAATCAATGAGCCATTAATATTGCCTTTGTTATCCTGTCAGCCCCAGACATTAAAAAATTAATTATAAAAGTTAAAAGCTAACTAGGGCAGTAGTAGCGGCTTTCAGGAAAACAAATGATAAGAAGTCGAGGTAAAGGCCAGAGACAACCAAAAAAGGCCCAAAAAGGAAGAGGCTAAAAAAATCGGTGTACTTACTGTATAAAAATTAAGGACAAACACGTCAAGTTCCTTGCAGATACCGAATGGCTCACTCAGTGCTAAAAAGAAAACCTCTAGGACCCACTACGCCCCATCAGCTAACCATCCAGGGTGCTTACTATTCTCGGACTACATCCCAGACAATGGACTTGGGCCAAGGTACTGTGACTCACTCCCTCCTTGTCATATCAGATTGCCCATACTGTTGTTGGGATGGGACCTCCTCTGAAAGTTGGGGACCTAAGGCAATGCCACAGCCAGGCCTTAGGGAAGTAAAGAAGGCACCGCCTGGG
>PVJS01023649.1:0-29397 GCA_004027185.1 Glis glis
TAGAATGCCCCTGCGTTCAATCCCCAGTACTGCAAAAAAAAAAAAAAAGAAATCTAGTAAATTCTTTTAATGTAACTTAATTCCTATATATTATTTTTAAATATTATATTATTTTCTTATGCTTGTTTTGGAGAATAAAGTTTCAGAGATAACTTTTTAAATTTTTTTCCACTGTGTGCATTTTATTCTAGAATGTTCTTTGGGTTGACATTTCTTTTCACTATATCTCATTTTGTCAAGTATAAGAATGTCTTTTCAACTATATGATCAATATTCTGTTTCAGTTTTTTTAATCTACAACAAGAAACAAATAGTTTTAGCTGGGCATGGTGGTGCACGCTTGTAATCCCAGTACTTGGGAGGCTGAGACCGGAGGATCCGGGTTTGCGGCCAGCTTCAGCTACTTAGTGAGGCCCTCCACAGTTTAGCGAGACCCTGTTTCAAAATAAAGAATAAAAAATAGGGCTGGGGGTGTAGGTTGGAGGTAGAATGCCCCTGGGTTCAATCCCCAGTACTGCAAAAAAAAAAAAAGAAACCAATAATTTTGATGTAAATCTATTTGTTTCTCAATGAAAAACAATAAAAATAAAGAAATAAAAAAGAAAAATAAAATAGTGAAATTATATAAATGTTCTTTGTGAGTGGATTAAAACCAAATTATTGAGGCAACAGATTCCTTGTGCCTATGCCCAACCCAATATTTTTCTCCCATGAACATGCCATTTATTACTTAGTGAAGGTTTAAGGCAGGCCGAAAAAATAACCATAATTATGTTCATTTTCTTCTGATATTGGAGGTAGGTACAGTCAGGGATGCAGGCCTGTGTCAGTCAAAGGTGTCAGTAAGTACCTTGCCATGGTGATTTGAGTGTACTTATAGCACCTTTGCCCTGGGAAATTCCAGAGAGATGAAATAACATTCCTTTCAAAACAAAACAGAATCGAGCTCCTCATTAGTAAAACAGACCATTATGTCTATTGGAGATGTCACTCATCTCAGACACTGTCTACTTTAAATGATCCATTTTTGAGAAATATAATGGATAATTGTCTTTAAATATTTTTATTATTAATTTTGTTATGCCTTTCTCATCTTTAATATTCATACATTTAATTTGTTCAAGATTACTCAAAACTTTGACTAATCATTATCCTTGTCAGCTGCACTTCATTTTATATTTTCATTTTCCCTATCTTTTTCAATCTTATATGGTTGCATGTGTATGTGTGTAATTGCATGCAGACAGGTCTGCTGACCTGTGGTGTTAGCACCGAGCACTAGAGCACTACCTGAACGATCAGCGTAACATGTAAAAAGAGCTGATCTTCGGTAATGTAATAGGTATGAATGATCCATGACATACCTAGTATAGGTGTCATATTTATTACTAAAATTTTGTTTCAAATTCTCTACGCATAATTATTGGCATGGGATATCATAGTAACTATTTTTCATGGCTTTCTCTCTTTCCTTTGAGTTTTACAAGAATGTTATAGCTACCATAGTCCAGGAACAATGAAATTCTTTGGCTCTCAGCTAATAGTTGAACTTTTGTTCTTGATAATGCTCCAGATAATAACATAAGTATAATTGCTTCTCCCTCAGCAAGGAGAAGGATCCACAGCCTATGCACAAAGCCTGGCCACATGGACTCTAACCAACATCTCTAGATCACAGTTCTTGAGTCCTAAACTCCCACCAAGCTCCTCAGCTTTTAATAAACTAATGTCCAGTCTGGTGTCACTCTGTCACTTTGAGAAACTGGAATTGTTTTCCTTCCAGTGAGAGTTATCTTCACCTCTTACCCACAAACTACCAGCTTCTAACACCCCTGTTCTAGAGGAAATTCCCAACTCATCTTGATGGACTTGGCACAGCTGTTGCAGAATAGTAGCCTTAAAGGGCCAAAATCAACTTACAGATGTATTTTGGTATGACCTAAGCCATGTTTTGAAAATTCAGCAATTTCATATCAAAATCTAGACTTCATGTTGATCTTGATACACAAAAAGGATATTAATCATAACTAGGGCTAGTAAATTCATGGTTAAAAGAATACTATATTTGACTGAAAAAAATAAAAATATTTTTTGATATGAAAAAATAAAAATAGGATACTTTTCACATCAAAGAGCTGATATGTTACTGCACAAATACCATTTTCCTCATATTTACTGGGCATGTGTTGATTATGACTCCATGGCATGCGTTCTCACAAAGCACCCCAATTTCCTGGAACCTGTATCATTCTCTTTTAGATGATTCTGATGTAATGAAAATATATACTTGGACTAAACAGATGGGCGTGTGATCTGGACATGGTGAGTTAGAGCTAAAGATACTAAATAAAAAGGGTGTTTTGAGTAATAATGAGAGAAATATTTTATGATGTTCCTGAGACTGTGAGAATATACTCCTGGCACTTTTGGGGGCAACTACACCTAGAGCACCCCTAAAATAGAAGACAATAGGGAGGAAGGTTCCTTGTTCAGGGACAGAGAAAGGATGAGAATGTGTGATATGCTGGGCCCCAGTTTTCAGCCATGAATAAAGCCTGTCTGTCTTGGAACATTTTTGATCCATTAGCCACAACACCTCTTTTAGAATTTTGAATTTGGTCCCTGTCTCCTGAAATCAAGGGTCGTAACATGCATGCATATTTTCCCAGCTGTGAATTCTCTGGTTATTATTAACTTCTTTATTTTTTCTAAAATTTCTGGATAACCTTTAAAATATACTGCTTTTTACATTCTACACCTTTCAGTTGATTGGACTTGTCAAACATTTTGAAAAACAATTATTGTGTATAGCAGCCTCAGACCTTTAACAACTGCAGGGAGCTGACATGAAATTCCCACCCTAAACCATTAACACAAGAAAAATATAACTTCCTTGCTTTACAAACCACTGAAAATTTAGGGGATAATTTAGCCTATCATCACTGATTTACCAACATATTTTATAATTCAGATTTATCTGGTATTCATGTTATAACTCACACAGAAGATGAAAACTCAAATTGAACACTAATAATCTTGATGATAAGTATCTCTCTAATTATTTAAAATGTGTATTGAATTTAAAGTCTCTTCTCAATACTAGCTGTGGAGCACTGCTTGCTGTTTAACAGTCTAACTGTATTAAAATAGGAATAACAGAGTAAGGAAGATTAAGTATATGGTAAATTAATTTGCATTTCAATTTGAGTACAATACACTATAAACTCCCTTGTTTAAATGGTAAAAAGAGTGTCCATAAGTGAAATCACTTGCTTTTTGTGGATGAAGAAGAAATGACACAACAAACAAATTTAAAAAATAGAGGAGAGTGAGGTCACATATTAAGGCAAAATTATCCTTCTTTTTCAAATTTTCCCTCTTGAGGCATTTGACCAGTATTAATAAAATCCACCCCAGGACTAAAATTATTAGTGAATGGTTGGAAACTAAGGTGAGCAGGCATTTAGCAATTGTTCAGTGGTCTGTAAAATGAATTTCTGATCTCAGTCCAGTCATAAAACCCATCATCACAATTGATGCAAGTCAATGCCTTTTCTATCAGTCTCATCAGGGAAGCTTGGGACTGCCTGAACACAGACACAGAAATGTCTCCTATGGAGCCAAAATCTCTAAGTCAAAATTAAGGATCGCTCGTAAGGGAGTTACTATCTCTGCTTGAATCATTCTGCAGCTGAGTGCAAGGCTTTAAAGATGATTCTGGTTCCTTTAGGAAGATTTACATTCTCTCTGAAGGTAGAGTAAAACAGATACCATGAAAAGTCCTACATCCTGTGCAAGAGAAATTGAAGATAAGGAAATGCTTCATCTCATGGAGGAGAAAGGTAGAAGATTGTCTATAATCCTAGTCAATATAACAAATATTTTGCCATAGAAGTGGTCCAAAGGTGCCCTTTATGCCAAATGGACCAATGGAATTCAGTGTTTCAGAGGGCTGAAATCGGACATGTACTTAAATTAAATGGGTCTATGCCTTTCTGAAATGACTTGACAATATCATATTTGCAAAATTCTAGGTGTCCCTTAGGGCTTTTTCATGAATCTTAAAATAACTTTTTTCTATCAATCAGTGTCACTTTTTTTTTGACAATTCTTAACTTCTGGCCTCTTTCGTAAAGTTATACTTCTTCTTCTGCTAGGTTTGGTTTAAGTGGAACTTGGGGGATCGATCAAAAAGATTTAGAATGTGCTCTACTTGACACTCAGTGGCAAATTCTGCAGTTCAAACAGAATTGGCCCTTGCTCCCCTTCTGAATCTCTGAAAAACTCTGTGCTCCTTTGACATCTGGGATGCTCTTTTATCTTATTACCCTTGTGTGATTGCAGAATTAGATAAAGCCATTATCTCTGGATGTTTGTAATCTTTGTAAGGGTCTGATCATAGTCACTGGCAAGGTGACATTTTGGCATCAAGATTTGTCTGTCTAATTTCTTAATCTAGAAAAAAGTGTTTTATGTAGCAAGATTCCAAGCACTTACAAAATTTAGATCAGGCCACCAAAGGAGAACAAATATAAGATCACTTTGAGCACAGATGGCTCTAAATTAAATATGAAATCCTTAAGTTTGAAACCCTTTTATTTTTTTCTCCTCATAAAACCCTCTGAATTTTATATACTATAATGTAAAAGTAAGGGGAGTGCTAACCTGGTAGCAAAATTTGTAACTAATAAGGAATCAGTACAAACATTTTTCCAGGTTTATACCTTTGATTTAGGCATGGTGTGATACACTGCTTAATGGCAGTTATAAACACCTAAATTGGGTCCTTAAGGTTTAATATGTAAATGTGATCATTCTCTTTCTTCTCTACTTTATTTTATGGTGTCCTGTATAGACTGGGGTTAAAAAGGAGGCTCTGAAGTATTAAGTGTTTTATTTAAAATCCTAAACTGTATATGGAACACAATCCTGGATTGTATAATGTTAATTGGGCAAAGGCTGGAAAATGTTTTCCCAGAAACAAAGACTCTAAGACTTGTGAGAGATTTGGGAGGGGAAAAGACAACAGAAATCCATTCACTCCAAGGGTATGAGGGTGCAAACAGACAAAGAAACAAAAGAATGAGGTGCCAGAGGTCCCAGCTGGTCTGTTTTCCTCTGATCCTCTTCCCAAATGCAGGTCTTGCAGTGAAAGCAGCCCTGGGGTTTACCCAAGCACTTGGGGATGGTACATAAAGCAAGCGGTTCCTCTAGAACCTGAAATTCTCATTAATTTTTCTAGAAGCTTCCTCCTTATAGTCTAACTGCTGTGGTTGTTAGATATGTTTGGATTTTCAAGCATCGCTGGTCCATGCATACCAGATTTTATTATCACTTGTGTTTTTATTTCTCTGTATCTCAGGCATTCACTCACAGGGAAATTGTAATATAGTTAAACAGTTAGTCTCTCAATTATAAAACTCCTTCTATGTGGAATGTTCTATTTTTTTCAGTTTTACTGATGACTGGAAATTTAATTGTCATGTAGTCCAAAAGTGAGGTATGGGCCTATCCTCAAGGTGAGGCCTCCACCATCAGATTCAGGTTTGTTTCTCAAAGGTAAAGGAACAAAAACTTTCAATGAATAGGGGAGGGGCAAGAAATAAGTTGTGTCGGTTATATTGTTTCAGTATATAATAAGGTCATTGTGAGATATCTTGTACTCCCAGACCAACCTCCTGAGAAAAATCCCTAATTGTGGGCCTACTTTTGCCTTTGTCAGCAACTTTATTCAAAACCACTGAGTTCCCACCTTCTCTGATTTCAGAGTGATTTTAATTGGGCCAAGGCATGTATAGACAGAGGAGGTAGAAAAATGTAGGCAGATAGGGCCGAGGGCCATGGTAGAGAAACTTCATTTCCTGAGAGGGAACAGATGCTAACTAACTTCCAAAACTCCTGAAAAGACTAGACCTCCCAAATGTCAAGTGATAATGAGATCAGAAGTTTCCTGAGAGTGATCAGAGCTTCACAAAACTCCAGTTGTTCCTGCTGATCAACAATCCCAGGAGATTTCTCAGAGAGTCCAGGAAACAGCTTCTGGAACCCCTTCTGAGAGAAGGAGACTTGAAGAAGGACACTATGCAAAGCCCAGAAAACTGCCTCTGAGACCCCAACTGAAAGTGAACTCAGAGAAGTATATAACCCCCTAGACCAGCCACTCTCAACGGTTACCCACTCTGGGAACCCCTCCCCTTGGGAGCTTTTCTCTCACGCACAGGTTGTGCTGGCTTTGAGAGAAAGCTGTGTGTAATTGACGGCACTTGGCCTGGGCTACACCTGCTGGACATCAAGGCTGACTGGGGCCCCTCGGGGTGACCTGCACCTCTCTTCTGGCAGATCTCATGGACCGGTACTTGGCATGGGCTGCTCTCAAGCAGTGTCCAGAGGGCAGCTGCTGGACACCAGGGTCCCGACGGCCCGCAAGGGTGTTCTGCCTCTTTTCCCTTTCCTGCTTTCTTTACAATAAACTCCCTATTCCCCTTTCTGCTGTCTGCGAGTGTCATTGAGTGTCATTCTCCGCACATTGCAGACAAGAACACCGTTTCAACACTGAGGGCCTGACATTCCATTTCCAGCTGCAAACTTTTCTTAGTAGAAGATTCAGTCGCTCACTTTGTTTTTAGTTATTATTTTATTCTTCCTGCAATTGTTCAAGACAGGAGAGCAAACTTGACAATCTAAGCCTTGAGTAGAGAATCTTCTAGTTATGTATTGCATTATACAAACTTTCTTCCTAAAAGCAATAATCTCTGTAATAAATTTATGATTTGAAGGCTGGAAATTCAGTCCCAGCTTAGATGTTTCTGTTGTTCTCTTTGGCCTCAAGGGTTACCGCGAGGTACTCAGCTGGCTCCTCAGCTAGTCTTGAGGGTCTAAGCTGCTTTCACACACATTCCTGGTGCGTTAGCAGGAAGAGCTGAAAGGCTGTGCCCTGGAGGCCCATTATCCTCCCTATGCATTGTCAGGGTTCATCGATATGGTCAGTACAGAATGGAAGTCATACTTTTAATATGGCACCTTAGTGATTCAAGTACAAGTTTCCTAAGAAATAGAAACTAACCCAATGTTACTTCTGACATACTCTGTTGATCAGGGTGGACACAGTGTTTCTCTAGATTCAAGAAGAAGGGACATATATCCAACATTTAATGGGTGTAATGTCAAATATTACCTGGTTATCTTTTATTGATCACATAATCAGAAATGGGTTGATGCATGTGGTCATAAAAAGGATAGCATGTTAAAGCTGGGAGGGTCCTTAGTGTTCATTCAATCTTCTTCCTCTAAAAAAATACCACTAAACCCAGGTGGCAATAAGAGAACTACTCAAGATGAAAGCATTGGTCAGATTCAGAGCAGGAGCTAAACACCAATATAACAGAGCAAAGTACCCTTTGAATAAAAACCTGATGACAACAATTGTTATTTTCTGATTGATATTTTCTGTATAATTATTATTATCTACAACATCACAAAACAGTCTTGCACATAGCAGTTACTGAGTAGATTGCATGACACACACACGCATATGCATGCACGCACACACACACACATATCTGTGCATTTAGCTTAGAGTTTGAAAGCAGCATGATTTCAATGATTGGGTTATGAACTCAGGTCAAAACATCTGGATTTGCTTTGATTTCAGGCTCTATGTAGTTTGTGCTAGATATTTAATCTCCCTGTTCCTCAGTTTCCTGATTTACCATAAGGACAGAAACCATCTCCTAGGTTTCTTGCAAGGGTAACGTGGGATGGTACATGACATGCCAGGCACAGCCAACATTCAGCAACTCTTAGGTATTGTTTTTGGCAGTTTGGGTGAGGAAGATAATATAGTTCTTTTCTGAAGACATTTATTGTCTCACTGTTATCTAGAAAAGGTTATCGGGTGAGAGTGTGGTGGAGGGGGAATGTAGGAATATTGAACAAAAAAAAAAAAAAAAAAACGAGAAACTGTGAAACCAGTTTTTCAGAAAACTGAAATATGTACAGAATTTTCAAACAATTGAGTGAACCTCTGAAGTCCATGGTAATGAATTTAAAGTGAAACCAGCCATGACTTAAGCAACAGTCACTTGTTTAGATATAGTCCTTGAGAAAGCAAAATATGGGTCAAGTACAATTGAGATTTTGTAAGGAAAGTATGAAAGAGAGAGGATTAAGGAAGTAAAAAGGTTTTGCATGAAAATTATAATGATGGGCTTTGGAAACTGAGCATAATTAGGAGGAATATTTCTATGATTTTTTTTCTAACACAAAGTAATTGCTTTAAAAAAATCATTCCATGTGCACAGGTGTACTAATTTTGGATAACACCAAGGTCCAGTTGTGTCCATGAAAGAAAGATTAAAAAGTGTGGATATAAAAGTGATTGAAATTGGGTTTGAATAAATCTTCTGGTGAATCATGTGTTTGACTATCAGTGAAGACAGAGGGTGGGTTTGAAATCCATAGAAGAATAAACAACAGTGACAGAGAAGGAAGAAGATAACAGCAATGACGAGGAAAGGCTGGTTGAATAAATAGCCTAATGTCATGTCTCAAAAGACCAGTGCCTTTTCTGTGGGGATGAAAGGATAGTTATCTGAAAATTGTATCTTGGAACAAAAGTAATTGAGCTAATTCTCAAGATCCTGAGGCATGCCAAGTAGAGGAGAATTAGCTATAAGGAAGGCGTATCTTTGTTTGAAGGATGGAAGGGTGTCTCTGAAGTCACAGATGCTGGACAGAGCATTCTATCATCATTATTATTGTTATTTTATTATTAAATTACCTGGGTCTCATGGGAAAAGCTGAGAATGTAGGAACAGGGCTGAGTAGTCAGGAGGAGACAGGCAATGTGGTGAGGCATGAGACTGGGCAGAGGGTTACCTGTTTCCTGGGGCTGCTTACCTAGTCCTTGGTGACTGAGAACAGCAACACCGAGAAGAATGGTGGTCTTGGTGTTTCCCAGAATTAGTCCAATTAACATTAGCTGAGTGGATTGTATTCTAAAGCTGTGTTTTTCAAAATTGAACGTGCATGTATGTTATCCAGTGATCTTATTCAAATTCAAACACAGTAGGTCTGGTGAAGACAGTTTCTGCTATGTAACAAGCTCCTGGATGTTGCCATCTTTTCATTCACTTTAATCCAATCACACTGTCCACCTGGGGATAAAAGTGTGAATGGAGGAGCAACTGTCCTCGAGGACCTTAAATTCCTTAGGCTAATATCCTTAGTAGAGATAGGTAAAAGGCAACATTATAATTCTGCCATTTACCTCATTATTGAGTTTAAATGTACTATTTTACAGTTTTGTAGAGGTCTGGCATGGATCTCACTGGGCTAAAGACGCAGTGTATGTTACTGTGTGGAAACTGTAGAGAAGAATATGTTCCTTTGCCTTTCAGCTAACAGAGTATATACATATTTCTGGTCTTAAGGCCCATTTCCTACATTCTCAAAGCTAGCAATATTGCTTCTTTCTGACCATTCTTCTGCAGTCACATCTCCGTCTGACTGACAATAGTTGAGAAAGTTTCTCTACATTTTAAGGGCCCCTGTGACTAGATTGGGCCCACTGAGATAATTCAGGATAATTTCCTCATCTCAAGGTTCTTAGCTTCATCACATCTACAAAGCCTTCACACATTCTGAGGATTAGGGCCACAACATCTGCATGAGGCTATTATTCTGCCTACCACACCCATTTTCCACTTTTCATCTCCTTTTTAAACTTGATAAGAATCACTTAGAAAGTTCCTTGAAATCTCTTCTTAATCAACTCAGAGGCCCTCATCTCTAATGAATAGTTGCCAGCCCCAGTGAAACTGCCAGTTCAATTAGTATGGCAGGGCTGCATTACGGCCCCATTATAAACATCTCACATGAAATTTATCTGTCCATTGATAAAAGCGACTATTAAAGAATAGGTTCATTCTGTCATTTATCTTCAGCATGCATCTTAGTTGTGCCAGACCTCTAAGAAATTTAGAGTGGAAAAGTCACTGTCAACATGACATCAAAAGGCATTGAGAGGAAACATCTGGTGCAATATAGGGCAAGCTGAGAACCTGACAACTATCCCAAGCAATTTGAGGCATATATATGCTTTCCTTATTTACAGACCAGGTAAGAAGTCTTAATTCTGTTTTCTAGCCATGTGATCTGATAGCTGTTATAAATAGATGATCCTGGCTGCACTGTAGAGAAGGGACTGTGGAGGGAGTAGAGAAGAATTGGGATTCTCAAGTATAGTCCAATTCATGTAACAGTGGAGACACTAACAGAAGGTTAGATGGAAAAAGCTAACTAGCCTTGAAGGTTGACATTGGCCAAAGTGAGGAGGAAGAGCAATCAAAGGAGACAGGCAATGGCCAGTGTGGGAAAACATCAAAAGCAGAAAGTATTCAGGCAGGAGGAAGGTGTCCACAGGGAACATACTACTGAGACTGCAGAGGCACATTGAGAACCAGTCACTGGGTTTGGCAATTTGAGGACCCCAGGGTGTGATAACAACTTCTCCAGTGGAAATGTGAGGGCCACATCCCTGCTGGAGCCTAAGCTTTTCTTAGAATGCAAGGTGACTAAACAATGATGGTAATGTGATGGTGGTTAATAAAAAAAATACTTCGAGGCTTTTAATCTGAAAGAAAGAAAAGGACGGTGGTTATAAGCCCCCTGTTTTACTTTCTTTCCCGTGTTTCCTTAGGTGTCTGCCAGCCTATTCGACTGCTAGTTCCTATTTTTCATACTAGGGTGAGATGAGTTTCCTATCGCATGGCCTCAGACACGTTACTTACCTTCTGCCCTTCAAAGTCCTCATGTTTAAAATGGGGTACATACTTGCTGATATAAGCTTGTTGGAAGATTAAGTTGGATAATTCATGTAAAGTGCTTGGAACAGCACCTCTATCTCATTAGTTCTCTATTTTTTATGATTATCAGTATTATGACTACTCAGAATATCACAAACACTTGTTTATCCTGCTTCCAGTCTAAGGGAGGACCCATTCTAGGAACATAATGACAAATATGACCTTTCTCTTCTTTACAGAGGAAAAATGCTGTTCTACAATGGGGGGGCAATAATGCTACTAATTTTTTATATTCCAGTTTATAAAATTTTATACATATCTATAATTTTTAAAGAACAGAAGTTAGACACTTAAATATTTATTAAAGTTCAGTTTTAAAACCATAAGCATTTTAAGAGTATGTACCGGCTAACTTAATAAGGAGAATAACTACCTTCTATTGATATCCCACTTCATATCAAGAGCTGGTTAGCCAGTTTGCACATAGTATCTTATTTAGTATCCACTATACTTTTTTCTATGTAAACATAACACTGAGATAGTACAGAACAAAACAATGTTTAATGGACTCTATATGATTTTTCTTTTTGTCCTGCACCCAAATGACTCACCTGTGTAATGCAAATCTCTAAAAAATCTGTTGGGTGCTATATTCTGTAAAATGACCATCAATTATAACAGGCTTGTGAGAACATGAATCATAATCCCTATTCTTAAAATTGGAACACAGAAAGTCAGATAGATCATGGTCATTTCTCCATGGGTACATTATTTGAAGGGTTTAAGGCAGGATTTCAACTTAGGTTTTCAGGTCAGCTCTCTTCTTGCTTTTCCAGCAAGCCTCGTAATAGAGGGTTTATTTGTAATAAAGCTAAAAATGGAAGAAAGGATATAGGAGAAATTTATTTTTGTTTTTACTTCACCATAATTACTCTGGTATGAAACAATATATTATAATCCCAAAATGTAAAGAAAATGTACATTTTAAACTTCAATGTTAGTTCAGGATAGCTTAATTGTCCAATCCAACTATTTCCTATATGACTTCTAAGTATTTAAAATATGATCCCTGAATTACAATTATACCTTCTTGGCAAAAAATAACTAATCCATTTTAAAGTATCTTTTTCCTTGACTTCTGAACTGCATAGGTCATATCTTATTACATCTCATATTTGTGATGCCAAGAAATCAGTCACTGGACCAATCCAGAGGTTTATTTCAATTTACAATATTTTTATCTCTTTCAGGGATAATTTCCTTATATTATTTTCCCTCCGTTATACCACAGTTTTCACTAACCTCAAACATTTTAACATCATTTTTAATCACATTCTCCCTTTCTTACTACTAGGATCTAGACACAGATCTCAATCCACATTCAAGAAATCTTATACCCAAAAGGTTCTGTGGGGGCCCAGAGGAAGTACAGGCTGGTGGTGATGATATGATCCCACACAGCCGCAGATGTGTGTAGAGTTATGTAAGTATGACTAGGTAACATGTAATGTGCATACGCATATCATGCTGACATGAACATGCGCCATTTTGCCTGGAACCCCACATAAGGAATGAGTCTGTGAATAAAGTTGTTGTTAGTTCTCCTCCAAATGGTGACTCCACATGTGTTCTTCTTGCTGGTGATCTCACCATCAAAACCTCCCCTGCAACCATAGCTGGACCCTGACCAGGCCCCTGACAATTAGCTTAGTTGGCAGGATGAGGTGAGTGGCCCCAGCACCCCTCCAGAGGAGCAGCCCTGTGAGGAACAACCCAGGGTGGAGGTAATGTGGTCCCCAGTCTCCCTGTGGTTCCCAATAGCGGACTATCTGGCGGCATGGACTCTGCCAGAGGATGGGGATGAGGTACGTCTCCAGCCAGAAGTAGTCCAGAAGACTTTAAAAGGGTTGGAGCTGCACTCTCCAGGGCACATTGGCAGCTCTGCAGGCTTGGTGGAACATCTCAGCTGCAGCGGTGGAGGTTCAGACTCTAAGGGCATGGAGGCCAGCTCAGTATTGGGTAGGGGGTAGGAGGACCAGTGCAGCAGGCAAGTTCAATTGTGGCTGGATCAGCCAGGCTGCACAGGCCCTGGCAGTGGCATGGGAGGAGTTAGGGCACCTGTGGATGGCACATCCTGTGAACCTCTGCAGTGGTGGCAGCCAGTGGGCAACTAGAATAGAGACTAGGTCAGGATACCCAGTTTGTGGGGGAACGGGCTAACCTGATGCAGTGCACCTGGGTGATTTTGAAAATTGGATGTTTGCCTCCTGAGCAGTATGATGTGTATATATCTGCCATAGTTGAGTATATCCTGGGAGTGAATATATTAAAGGGATTGACTGTGCAGACAACTATTGGAGAATTCTGACTATGGATGTATGTGGTAAAGACTATCTGTGTGGAGCATGGGACACAAAACAACTTCAGGAGCTCATAAGCAACTTGTTCAGACACATCAATTGTATAGAGCATGGGACATAAACAATCTCAGGAACTCATCAAGCAACTTATTTTGACATGTCAGCATATGACTCAAATCAACATGCCTGTGCTGCAATTAATAATGGGCCCTTGGATCATAAATCTGTTTCCTGTGTCTGATGGACTTATGTCATCAATACATTTGTGGTAATGACAAGTGTCTGGTAAGGTTCCATAAGCCTGCAGGACAATTGACAGCACTTACAGAAACCTATAGGAACCCTATAAAAGAGCAGCTGTTTTGACACACAATGTGCTGAGTTATTGCCATGAAATTCAACTGTGTGTACCACTCCAATCCAGCGACTTTGCTTCAACCCTGTTCTTTACTGACTGAAGATCAGTGCAACTTTTCAGCTTTCTTAGCACCCTGACCAACTTCAGAATCTTCTCTTCCATTCCTGGACTTGGTTTGTTATCCCCTTCCTTTTGCTTTTTTATAACTAGTTATCTGTCAAGTGTTTGAAGTGCTCTAAGTTTTAGGACCTGCATATTGTTTAATATACTTGTCCAACCTAAATTTGCTAATGTGAAGTGTATTGTTTGATGCTCATTCATAGTTAATTGGCTTCTGGAAAAGCAGCTGCCCAGCATCCAAACTAGCATAATCTTACTTATAAAATATACAAATAATTTCCCGTGTACTATAACCTTCAAGTATTGAATAAACCTCAACACTTTATGACATTGTGGAAAGACACAAATTGTGGGTGACATGACTTATTGGTCTTAGGACCTTGCAACCCATTGCTCAGGACATTATCACTAGAGGACATCCCCATCATGTTCTCTTACAACTGCCCTAAGCCACAAGGATTGTGAATATATGGCAGTTCAAGTCACCGGGGGGCATGAGGAAATTGGGCAAATGATACTAAAGCTAGAAGAGGCAAGTGTAATCTGCCTGACTCATAGCCCATTCAACTCTCTCATGTGTCCAGTGAGAAAACCTGATGGTTCCTGGCACATGACAGTGGACTGTTGAGAGCTAAATAAAGTGCCACCACCCTTGAATACAGTGGTACCCAATATTTCAGAATGGATGAATCACATGTTGCATGAATTGGAACAGTTCCATTATGTTGTAGAATTGACAAATGCCTTATTCTCCACTGACATTACTCCCGAAAGCCTTGAACAGTTTGCTTTTACCTGGGAAGGGCACCAGTGGACCTTTCTGGTATTGCCCCAGGGCTATATGCATAGTCCCACATAGTGTCATGGTCTTGTGGCACAGGATTTAGCCTCTTGGCAGAAGCCTGTACCATTATATTGATGATGCTATGCTAATCTATGATTCTCTTACAGAGTTAGAAGCAGCTGCATGCAGTCTCTGAGCCACACTCTCCAGGAACAGGGGTGGGATGTCAACAAAGACAAGTTCCAGGGACCTGGGTAGTCTGTCAAATTCTTGGGAGTTGTCTGGTCTGGTAAGACAAAAGTGATACTCAAAGCAACGACAGTCTGGGAACGGTCAGGTCAAGCAGGTGATGCACAAAGCAGCGTAGACCAGGAACAGTCAAACAGTTACAGATGTATCTGGGTCTTTTGGGGTGTTGGTGAACCCCGAGTGGGTTTTAGTCACAGCTTTGGAAAGGTGTAGAGGCTATATATGCTGTCATTTTAGCTTCTGAACCCATTACAAGTACTGGGTCAGTGATGGTGCAGACCACCTACCCTATTGAAGGTTGGCTGAGGTCCTGGACTCAGAACCCCTGGAGAGGGATAGCCCATATGGCCTTTCTGACAAAGTGGGATGTATACTTATAGTGGCTGAGGTCCTGGACACAGACCTCCTGGACAGGGGTAGCCCAAATGCCCACTTTGACAAATTGGAGTATATACTTAAAGCAATGAGCACATTATTAAAGCAATCAGCCTTTTGTCTGAACAGTTACATACTTTTCAGTGGCCAGTACAGTTCTGAGCGACAGCCGCCTCAGAACCCATGCAAGTGGGAAATGCCCCAGGTCCCTATGTAGAAGGGAGAGCTTTGTTGGGGCCAGTGCATTTCTGAGTGACAGCCCCCTCACAAATCATGCAAGTCGGGGATGCCCCAAGTCCCTATAAGGGAGGGAAAGCCCCAATTCCTGTGGAAGCATGGTATGGAACCTATGGAAGTGGGAGATGCCCCAAGTCCCTATGAGGAAGGGAAAGCCCCTATACTCACAGAGTGTGATAAACTGATGGCTCCTGTCATGAGCAGCTGCCCACGTGGGCAGCCATGACCTTGTAGCCCACCATGGAAACGTTTTGGTATGAGACGGATGCTGGATGCTCTAGCCAATGGGCTGAGCTCCGGGGAGTCTGGTTAGTTCTCAGGAAGGAGACTAGGCTATTGTGTGTCTGAACAGACAGATGGGTAATCTACCAGGGGCTAATCTTGTGGTTTCCCCAATGGGCAGCACAAGACTGGTTGATTAGGCATTGTGGGGTTAGGGTTAGGGTTAGGGTTAGGAGGATCTGTGAAAATGGGGCCTCTTGGAAGGAGCTACTATACTTCACGTTCTGGGGCATAGGCCTTGGCAGGCCCCTGGTAATGATGCTGCTGATGCTTTAGTGAAAGTTCGGGCTCTCTGACTGCCCTTGGAGTCCTTATCAGTAGCACCATGATTACATAAGAAGATAGGACATGTAGGCACCTGCACCATGGGGCCTGTAGCTCAGCAGTGGGGGTTGCCTCTTTTTTTTTTTTTTTGAGGTACCGGGGATTGAACCCAGGGGCGTTCTACCTCCGAGCTCATCCCCGGCCCTAGTTTTTATACTTTAATTTGAAACAGGGTCTCACAAAGTTGCAGAGGGCCTCACTAAGTAGCTGAGGCTGGCCGTGAGCCTGGATCCTCCAGTCTCAGCCTCCCAAGTACTGGGATTACAAGCGTGCGCCACCATGCCCGGCTGGGATTGCCTCTTATCCACACTCAAGCGCAAGATGCGGTATGGCAGTGTCATTGGTGAGCAGAACACCACCAACAGAGACATAGGGTTCTTATAACCATGGGACAGGTTACCCAAGGTACTCAACCTTTCCAGGAATGGCAGGTTGACTATAGTGTCCCACTGTCGAAGAATCAAGGCTCTGATGTATTCTGATGGCTGTGGATACTGCCACAGGTTTGGGTTTTGCCTACCCTGTAGTGCAGGCTGACCAGAGACATACTGTAGCTGCCCTTGAGCAATTGTCAGTGGCCTATGGTCAGCTCTTGGTAGCAGCAAGTGACAGAGGTACGCATTTTACCAACAGGCACAGACCTGGGCTAAGGACAATGACATACAGTGGCAGTTGCATGTTCCCTACCGGTTCAAAGCAGCCAGAATGATTGAACGCTTTAATGGACTCCTAAAAGAGAAGCTGAAGGCCTTGGCCCCCATTGGAGAAGGTGGTGGCATAAGTGCCCGTGGCAGTGCGGCTTTTAAATGAGCAACCTCACCACACTGGGCAGACCCCCTTAGATAAGGTAATACAGGAATGCCCCATACTTTGAAGGTAATAGGAAGCTTGGAGGAACCCCGGTGGCAACAGGAGGTGACAGGAGGAGCCCTCTTACTCCCTGCACCTAAACCCTGGACCAGGGGCTGCGAGATATCTGGAAGTGGCCCTGGCATGTGCACAAACCATGGGCTGCTCTCCTGGAGCCATGGGGCCAGTTACAACTAGACCCTTGGATAGCTGCCTGGCCCTGCCCAGTTCAGGTCATACTTCCCCCATGGGTAGAAAGCACGATTTTGAAAGGTACACAGTCATAAAACTATGGCCTATTCCATTGTATACTGTGGAGGATGTCTCCAACCCTTTACCTTTTACCCAGGGCACTTTGGTGTGGTACCAGCTCCCTGGAGCAGCTACTATTCTCTCAGAAGATGACCATGTTGCCCGCATCCTCCTGGATGGGAAGGACTTACCTATAAGGTCTCTCTTTCTGCCCTGTCCTACCATGCAGGTTAACAGCAGGGAATAGCCTGCTTTCCTGGTCACACACCTTTGAGAGACTGCACAACACCACCCAGTGCTGGGTTTGCACCAAGCTACGAGTGGAGACAACTGAAGGTCTTCTGTGGTGAATTGCCCTCTCTACTTCAGACAACTGGACTACCTTGGGAATCTGGAACCACAGCAACCCAGAATCGGATGAATGACACTGTGTAATAGAGGACTTGATGCACCAAAGCCATAATAATGCCCCCAACCCCTTGTTGGTATAGAAAACAGGTGGGGCTGGTTAATGGAAGAGCATGTAGAGCTTGTAAGAATAGCACATTTTTGTGTAGAACAGGTGAACCAGTCTGTGACCAATCAAAACCCTAGATGGTTGCCCCAAGAACTATGCCTTATTCATTTCAGGGAGTGGTACTATAGATATAGAGCTACAAGCAGAAAGAAGCTTTAGCCCAACTTGTTGCAGAAGCTTTAAATAGGTTCTATCGGACTTTTTCCCTTGTAATGGACGAAACCACCCAGATGCAAAAGGTGGTTTTGCAGAATAGAATGGCATTCGATATGCTCACTGAAGCACAGAATGGAAGTGTGCTCATCTTCATGTAGAATGCTGTGTATACATTCCAGACCACCAGCAGCAGTTACAGCAAGCCTTAGCAGAGATGGATACAGATGTACAGGCTATTCAGGCCTTGTAGGAGGACCCGCTTACAACCTGGTGGAACTCACTGGGAGCCTTCTGGAGAGGGGTATTGACTATGCTCTCCACACATCATGCAGACATGAACGTGTACCAGTGTGCTGGGAATCCCATATGAGGTCTGTGAATACAATTGCTGTTGTTCTCCAGGTGGTACTCCACCTGTGTTCTTAAAACTGGACATCTCACCACTGAACCTCCCTGCAACTGTCGCTGGCCCCTGACTATTCCAAAATAAGAAAGATTGGATTCTTGCTTTTCTGTATTCTCAAAGAAATGAATGTTTCTTAGAAAGAGTCTTACAAGTATACTTTGGGAGATATTTTTAAAGGACTGCCCAAGTTGCAATTCTTTTATTACTTTGTAAAAATGAAATAATATATCACATATATTTATAATTTACTTGATCCATACCAACTTACAGTGATCACACCCTCCAAAGCAGCCTGCCTTCAGCAGTATTCTACAGTATATATAGCCTTGGCAGATATTGGCAATTGAGAATAGTTTTTATTTCATAATCTATGATAAAAATAGCTAATATTACTGATAGGTTATTACATGCCAGATTTCTTGTAAAGTTTCATTTACCTGGGTTATTTATTTAACTATTATAACAACATTATGCAGTAGGTATTATATTATCTTCATTTTTCAAGATGGAGAAACTGAGGCACTTAGCAGCTAAGGAACTTTCCAACAGTTGTTAGCAGATGAATTTGTTCAGTAAGAATTTCAAACCAACCCAGTGATCATGAAATTAACAATTTCTTTATGTTTCCTCAATTCAGCAATGGTCAAATCTTAAAATACCTCATAATTCTGAAATCTGTGGGGGTGGGCTCATTGGGTGACATCTTGTTATTCTCTCACAAGGGTGTTTTGAGGCTCAAATAAAACTTATCTGAAAGCATGTTTTAAGTATGGGACACATTTTATTAATATCAGTAGAATTTAAAATAATAGATCCTTTCATCAGTCATCCTTTGTTTTTTGAAACATTATCAAATTCAGTGTTTTTATTCTACTTTTTTCAATTTAAGATTATCTTGAATATTTTGAATAAAAAATTGCTTGTGGGTTTATACTGTACTTTCAAAATAGAATTAGTTATTTCCCTATGAATATCTACATATTTCTAAAAATGTCCAGTGTTGAAATAAAGGATTATTAAAATAAAGAAAAATCAAAGTAATATGAAAAGAAACAAAAAGTGTCTATGAAAAGGAAAATAGTTGCCATTATTATGCCCCAAGTTTAATTGTAACTTCTGATTTTTTGACAATCCAGATTGATATAATTTATTTCATGTGATGGAGGCATGTGTATCAATTAAGAGATAAAATCAGTTTTCAAAGCATCAAATTTCAAAATGAATTTGTCATATAGCATCTACTTTATGAATGTTGAGTTACAAAATAAGTATTTTTCATTTTTACTGTGAAAGATATTGTGCATAGAGGGTCCAAGTTCAAACAACAGACTTCACAAACTGTATGGACTGTTATGAAGAATATAACAAGTGGAAGGGAAGGAAGGCAAAGTCATCTTTCTTCTGGTTTGACTTGACACAAGGCAAAACTTAAATTTTCTAGAGATACTGTATGTGATATGTCCATCAACTGTATAACTCCACTTTTACTTTTTTTAATACAACAGACTTAAAAAGTATGATTATATAGAAGATTATAAATATAATAAGTATAGAAGATTCATAGACAACTATATCACATATATAATAGATTTAAAATATTACATATAATAGGTATTATGTATATAATAGGTATATAGGATTTTTATACACAATAGATATAGAAGATTCATAGGTATTAAGTGGCATGTTTGAGCTAAGAATTGAATCAAGGTAGGCCTATCTTCAAAGCCATATATATATATATTAATATATATATATATATATATTAATATATAACATATATTTCCTTCTGAATAGTCAAAAAGGTTGAATTTTGAAAGATGCTTGAACTACATTTGGAGAACTCTCCTGGGTAGAAAAAGAGGAAAAACACATTCCAGATACAGAAAAGCAACCACAAAGGTTCAAGCCATGAGCGATTATCCCTTACTCAAGGACCTGCATGTTGTATTTGTGGATTATGATTTGACTTGCATGCTGGAAGTTAACAATCCTAAAAAATCTTGATTTCATCTTAGATGTTAAGGGAAAAGATTGATAGATTTTCTAGATTGCAGGGGGAGTGGGAAAAAGAGGTTAAAGATGGAAATGGAGATAGATGATAGATGATAGATAGATGATATAGATGATAGATAGATAGATGATAGATGATAGATAGATAGATAGATAGATGATAGATGCTGGTAGGATTAATGACTAAAGACATCATATTCTTTAAATATTTAAAGATGTCAATCCTACTCCCCCTTCTTAATAGCAGAGTTCAAGAGCATACATGAAAGAGTAGTTATATTAGCTTGTGGCATTGGATAGGATACTTACAGGGTGACTATCACAGTTGAACAATTTATTTAAGGAATTTTAACATAGATGTAATAGAATAGGTAAAATTGTGAGTCAAAGACTCAAGAAAGAGTATAGAGAACTCAGAGCATGGATGACACACTGAATGTTGTCAGTAAGGAGGGAATGGGGTGAGAGGTGTGGACCAGGCACAGGTGAAGGTAGGTGCATCCCTGGTAAAGCTGTTAGGACACACTAAACCCAACAGGAGCTCCAGTAGCCCTGTCCCAAACATGGCACCCAAGGGAGTCATCAGATTCTTGCCCAAGAATTCCTTTGGGATGGGGAAGAAGGGAATGAAATGTTTTCTAATTGGCAGATATATTATATTGATGAGGAACCCATTCTGTCCTCCAACCCAGAAAGACAGAGTTGCCAAGGCTGTTTTCTACTCAAAAGTCTTGGACAAGGAAAGCCAAAATAATACATACAAATGCCTTCCAATAATCACATAACTAAAGTATTGTTTCCCCCAAATCTCACAAAAAGATTGTTTCCAGAAGGCAAATTCTGAGCTGCCTCCATGGAAATTGATTGCTAATTGATATTAGTGTTTCCCATATTAGGTCACCAAATTCTTTAATGAGTTGTGGAGAGCAATTTGTATTTGAAGGTAAATTATGAAATCCCAGAACAGAGAGGTAAAACAAGTTTCCTGTAGGAAAAAAAATTATAACAATAACCATAAAATAAGACTTGTATAGCTGGGCGTGGTGGCGCATGCTTGTAATCCCAGTACTTTGGGAGGCGGAGACCGGAGGATCCGGGTTCGCGGCCAGCCTCAGCTCTCGCTCTGTCTCTCTCTGTCTCTCTCTCTCTCTCCTTAGTGAGGCCCTCCGCAACCTCGTGAGACCTGGTTTCAAAATAAAGCATAAAAAATAGGGCCGGGGGCATAGCGCGGAGGTAGAATGCCTCTGCGTTCAATCCCTGGTACCGCAAAAAAAAAAAAAAAGACTTGTATTACATGACAAATACAAGAGAAAATTGCTATTTTAACAGTCCTCACCTCCAAATCCTTACATATACATTGACTTTGCCTTAGTGGTATGCAGTATTTAGGGAAAATTATAGTTTGAAATGTATTTAAAAATAAGATTATAGATGGATAAATGTAAAGAAATACGATTAAGCAAATATAGTAAAATAGTGATAGGAACATCAAGGTAATACGATTAAGCAAATATAGTAAAATAGTGATAGGAACATCAAGGTAGTAGTTATATAGGATTTAACTAAAACTTCTTTTAATTTTTCTGTATGCTTGCAAACTTTCTTATACCATGTTGAAAAAAGTCAGCAAAAAAAAAAAAAAATACAAGTGGTGGTGGACCTTTGACAATGGCCCAAGACCATAGACATAATAGTGGCAAGCCAGAGTCTGGAAAGAGCTGTGCCAGGAGCCGGGGGCTTCATCTCCAGAGCATTTTTGTTACGTGCCTTTGGAGATTCTCAGATTGTTCAGGAGGAATCTTGTGTTATCCAGGGTTCCTGAAGAGCTGAGAATGGAATCATAAAACTGTTCTTCATGATTATAAATATGCCTCCTTGCCAGAGCTTGTTTTATTAAAAAACTTACTTAAATAACCATGGAATTGGAAGAGTGCTGACAGTTGTGTTCCTTGAGTCTGCTCTAGGCAGTGGTAGAATGGGCTACTGAGAGGAGATGACATTGTATTAACCTGGATTCACACTAAGGCTAAAGTGGGAGTGAATAATAGTGTGATGGAAAAAGTACGCAGTGAGCTGGCTACCAGAAGCTACACTGTACGGAACTGGAAAGGAGATAACGTGGGAGAGACTAAATAAGGAAAATGATCACTCAGAGTAGAATAGGAACATACACGTTGATTAAATAGGAAACTTCTTACATGTTTTCCTTTTGAAAATATGTAAATATAGGTATTGCAATTATGGAAAACAATATGGAGGTTCCTCAAAAAATTAAAAATGGAACTACCATATGATCCAGCTATCTCAGTCCTGGGTATATATCTAAAGGAAATGAATCTATATGTTGAAGAGACATATGCACTCCCAGGTGCATTGCAGAACTATTCACAATAGTCAAGACATGGAAATAACCATCGGTACAATGGAATACTATTCACCCATTAAAAAGAATGGGCTCCTGTGACTTGCAACAAAATGGATGGAGCTGGAGACCTTTATGTTAAGTGAAATAAGCAGGTACAGAAAGGCAAATACCACACTTATATGTGTTCGGAATATTTTGTTCTTTTTTTGGTACTGGGGATTGAACCCAGGGCATTCTACCTCAGGTCTATTTTCTATTTTCTTTTAATTTTGAAACAGAATCTTGCTGTTACTGAGGTTGGCCTCAAACCTGCGATCCTCCTATTTCAACCTCCCAAGTACTGGGATTATAGGCATGCTCCACCACACCTAACTCATATGTGGAATCTAAAAATTGTTTCTCTCATGAAAGTTGAGATTAGAATGGTGGTTACCAGAGGCTGGTAAGAGTAGGGGGAAAGGAAGCATGTCTGAAAGTTATCAGTGGGCACTGTTACAGTTTGGTAGGAGAAAGGAGCTCAGGTGTGCTATTGCACAGTAGTGCACTGATAGATTATGATAATGCACTGTGTATCTTTTTAAAAGCTTTAAGAAAGGAATTTGAATGTTTTCACCATAAAAATGATATTTGAGGAGATATATAAGCATTCCTTGATCTGAACATTATATAATGTGTACAGGTGTCAAAATATCACATGGTACACATAAATGTGTCAAAATTTTATGTATTTGTGTATGAGCTTAATTTTTTATAAAAACACTTCCATGAGGCCATAAGCATCATAAATGTCCTAATGTATCTTCTTCATCTCTATATTCCTGGCACTCATCATACTGCTTGAAATTAGTGGCAGATTTTTCATGGAAAGAGTGAATCCTTTAAGTTTCAGGGCTTTTCCTTACATGGACCCATTCCAGGACCTTGGGAGGGGACCCAAGACATGTGTTCTCGAGTTCATTGATTTTTGTTAAGCCTTAGTGAATTTGTAAAATGTTTCATTCTTTTATTAATTAAATCCTTACAGATGACATGAGCTCTGGCTCCTATGCATCAGAATCAATCACTGCCTAACTTATAGTAGATATCCAATTGATATCTGTGGGATTAAAGACCAAATAAAATAAGGATTAAATGATAAGACTTAGAACTATAGAACTATTCTTAAAACTTGAGAAATGTGTCTTACAAGTTTTTTGCCTTTGCATATATGGCAGAGATATCTATAATATTTTCTTCTTCACATGTACTTTTATTGGTGCATTGGACTCACACATGATAGTGACGTTGAAGGTGATACAAACATACATGCACACAGCACTTAGTGTGTTCCCCTCTGCATCCCAGCCTGCTCCCTCCTCCTCCTTCCCCACACATGTGAGTGAGATTGGTCGTGATACCTTCATAGATGGACATAGCATTATTCAAACTGTTCCCTTCCCCAATCCTCCATTTCCCTCTCCCCACCTCCCTACCCCTTCCACTATTCAACTGCATGGAACTAGAGAATATTATGCTAAAATATTTTCTTAAATGAAAAAGAAAGCACAAATAAAAATTTATATGAATCTTTGAAGAAAGTTTTCAAGAGGAGAAACAAACAACAGAGAAAACTAGATGTTTCAACTGCTTCACTAAAAAAAAATGCACACGAAAGCCCATATTTTTTAATAAATCAAATAAATGAGAGTAAAAATATTGAGCCTTTTAAAAAGCAAAATATGCACAGGGGCATACATATTTTATTTTCTCTAATAGCTATCAAGAACAGCCTGAGGCAATGGGTTTAATTCCTAAACAGATTTTTAGAGGAAAGGGGGTGGCCACTGGAGAAATAAAACACTGATAAATAAGAATTTCAAAATATTTCTATAAAACAAAGGAGGCTATGATAATTGAGAAAGCCAGTAAAATAATTAGGATGCCTTTGGAGGAATTTTTGAACAAATTAGTAGAAATTCTGTAAATGTTTGCGAATAACCAGATGAAGAAACTGAGAGACACCATATTTGAAAATCTCCACTAAGGCAATTTTTTTACTTTTAAATAAAACGAAAGGGAGGGTAAGATAAAATTGTATTCTTAATCCTATTTGTAATGGTCACGTTAAGAGAAGCATTAGGCATATTAATGTGTTTGCTTCTCCTCTAATTTATGATTCTCTTCCTTCTTTAATGAGATCTGCTCTACGGCCCATAAAATAATTGTTATGGTAAACTGACTTTTCAAAATTAGCTACACACCAGTTGGTCCAGAAACCTATTCCTCCAGACCATTCATGCACAAAATACCTTTGTGTGAAACCCTTTCCAAATGTGTAATGACTGGAGCTGGTCCAGAAGTCTGCCCGCAGCGATTCGCTGCGTGACTGTCAGTGGGAGCAGACTTACAATTTCCTTTCCTCAGAAGCGTTACCATGAGACTCTGTCATGCAGACATGCTCAGGCCACGAGTGGGCTGACACTGAAAACACAGTCGACCCAGCTGCTGTGTCCAAAGAACTTGTTTTCTTTAACCTGCAGAGATGCTACCCGACCCTGTGTTTGCCTAGATGGTACAGTGTTTGAGAGAGAAACTGTTCAAAGATTCTCAGGGGAGCTGGAGGGAGATTTACATGGAAGGATACAGCTTGTCCTTAGAACCCTTAGCTCCCTCTTTCCTCCTCTCACCACCTGTTTTCCCCACAGTGCCTCTCACACTGGGACTGTTGTTCCATCTCAGGGGCTCCTGATGGAAGAGGCAGACTAAGTCAGGAAGGGTTGGCTCCATTCTTTCCTCAAAGGTGGAAATCACAGAGGTCTGTAAGATACAAGGATGCAAGGATGTAGTCACAATGTCGTCCCAACAGTGTTTCTAAAACACTCCTTACAAGCAATGTGGTTGAGATGGAGCCTGCAAGCTCATTCCCCCTTATGAGCACAGCACCCCCCTAAATCAAAGGTGCTCACTGGTGATATGCTTCAAAGTAGTTACTGACTAACACAAATATTTTTGAACTGTTCCAGTTTGTGTTCATGGAAGCATATCTGGAAGAAAAACTGAGCTTTGCTTTACAACAATTAATATCAGTATCTTTTGTAACACTTAAAAACTCTAAGGGAAAATAAACCAAAACAATCAAGGGAGGCTTTAGCACTACTTAGCATATATTTCATTATTCTTCTGAATTGTTTTCACTTCTCTCCTTTTCTTGAGAGCATGTTAGTTTATTGTGCAAAAGAAGATTAGGAGTTCTCCTACCAACACTGATGAGTAAATCATCTTTAAGTTTATTTTACTTTTGTCATTTGAATCAAGGATATGAACATTTAATTCTTCAATTTTGCAAATATACTGAAAGCCTCCTAAATATAGGCTTTTTGCGAGGTGTTAGAAACCTCATAGTGAGTAAAGTTGATGTGTGTCAGAAGTTCTCCATATGCATATACTACTTATTTTAAATCAGTAAGGAACTGTGGAACTGGTACATTTGTCACTATTTTGTATGAGTTGAATATTTAATATTGAGTAATTAATAAACTTTTCCTTGATCAATAAAAATTTGCATTAGAGCACATCACCACAGGACAAGATTTGGTTGGTTATTATCACCTAAAGCACAGAACATGTCAATCCCAGAAGGTAGAGTATGAAGTGTCTGCGAGATCAACGCATAGATCAACAAAAACATGTGATAAGCAAAAAATAATTGCCTACTACATGCTACAGTACATAATGGAGTAGACAATGGACTAATTTTTTTCAACTTAAACTATTTTCCAAAGGAACATATGCATGGAGAAGACAGTGAAGTGAAGTACGAGTCAAGGTAATACTTGTAGATTTTTTAAAATGTAGAGAAGGAACACACAGGTAAGTAAAAATGCCTGAAGCAAGCAACAACCCTCATAGCTCTACCAGGCACTTTCCATTGTCTTTCTCTAATTGTAGAAAACAAGGAAACAAAATTGTGATCTAGAGCCATCTGTTGAAACATACTAGCTATGGAGGAGAATAGAAGAGTCAAATGCAAATGCTAAAAACCATGAATGATATGCAGTATCATGGAGATGGAGATAGATATGATGAGTACAGATACAGACATAAAGTGCAGTTGAACTAAACAGACTACAAGTGGCAGTAAATTCCTAGAAAGTGTGTGAGTGTGTGTGTGTGTGGGGGGGGTGCATGTGCATTATATTGTGGGAAGGGGTAAGTGAAGCTAAGATGCTGAAGAATTCCAGCAGGCATCAGATCAGCTACAGGTTGCATTTCATTACAGGTAACAAATCTGTACATCCACAGCTGTTCTGAAAACCTTTGTAATGCCTAGAATCCAGTTAGTTTCAGCTAATTTGAGATCAGGGCTCATCCTTAAGGGTGAAGTGATTTTTTTCAGGAAATGAGAAGAAAAGGGTAAGAAATAACAAACCACTTAAGAAATGTCACAAGCCCTGCACTCCCAGGAAAACTTTTCACATGTATATTTTCAGAAAAAAAAAATGAAATCTGTTGCCTTTGTACAAAGAATTTTTCCCTTCAACAAATGCAGCTCGACACACCTTATGACTATATGGAAATCATGATGTTTATAAGTAAAGAATTCCTGAAGCACTGAATTGTTATAAATTTTCAAAACATACTAGTTTTAAATGCATATAAAAGCATTTGAAAGGGGCAACATAGTAAACTCCATAAAAAGAGATCCATGACAAAATTTGTAATTTCTAAGTATTCAGGAACTTCAAGTGCTTTCTAAGATAGGTCACCTGAGAATACAACTTTTGAACAACCCACAATTGTAGTGAGAGCCTTCTTTCAGTTATAAAAATGTTTATCTATGGCATAGGCTGGGCATAAAGTAATACATAAAAGCCAGTCTCCCCTTCAAAGTAAACTGACAGCTTACAGAGTTGTACATACCTGGAAGAGGACATTAACAGGCCTCACTCAGCTTTTCAGATCTTCAGTTTCTACCACAGCAAAAATGGGATTACATTTTAATGAGATCAGGGAAGAAGGATTACAATGAGGTAAATGAGATCATATATATCAACACAGAGCCTGGTCCACTGGCCTGATTTAATCATAGAAGATCCTACTCTCACCAACCAAAATTTCTGATCATTCATTCATCCCAAATATAGCTCTAACCTCCCTCCTGGAGAAAGGAGCCACCGCTGTCTTATGGGTGGTATCCTAATAGACCCCTCTTCTTGTAGTGTAAACACACACATTTTTACCACTGACTACATAATCTGGTACAAGACTGGCTTCAGAAATCTCTCTTAGAGACCTGTTTCAGAGACTGCTATGGTTTAGATATTAAAAGTCCCCCCAAAGCTCATGTGTCAAAGGCTTGGTCCCCGTGTAGCAGTGTTTGGAGGTGGGCCTGTGGGAGGTAATTGGCTCAATGGGGTCTGACCTCATGAATAGATTGATTCATTTATGGATTCATAGATTAATAGGTTTAAGAGGAAGGGCTTTGCTATAAAAGTGAGTTGCCTGTTTCCCAAATACCATGAGGTGAGCAGCTTTGGTCTACCGTGTGCTTCCCGCCATGATGCTCTGCCTCTCCACAGGCCCCCAGTGAACTGAACCCTGTGGAAACATGAGACAAAGCAAATCCTCCTTTTAAGTTGTTCTCAGGTATTTTGTCACAACCATGGAAAGCTAACTAACATGGTAACCAACCTCACAGATCTGTCCAGAGCCACCTGTTCCACAAACAAATGGGTTCTGAAAAGTTATGTCTGAATTCTGACAAAAAGAACTGGCTTCATAGCCTCTGATTTAAAGGATTGTTAGTCGCCCAACTAAGCTGCGATTGACTGTAGGTTTTGAACAGAGCTACTCTGGGCCTATACCTCTGCAAGGGAGGAACTGTAGCCTCATAAGACATCAAGGACTACCCTTAATTGTCAAAGAAACATTAAGGACAGGAAGAACAGTGAGATGTGATTGAATATCCACACCTTCTGTGCCTTCAGGACATGCAGAGTACTTTTAGAACCCAACACTCTGAAGAACATTCATCTTAACTCCAGATCTTCATTCATGGATCCAGGACTGTTGCAGCAGCCTTGGGAAGACTCCAAGAAAAAGACAAAAGCCTCATCTGTTTGCATGACCAGGGAGACCACATCACATTCATCTATCATTCCTGCATCCAACAGCCCTGGGTAGGTCTAAAGGATGAGTCCTCTTGCACTGTCCGTCATGGTGAATGCAAAGAGGAGACACTTCAGTAGCAACATCCAGCTGGGAAGAATGATTGAAATGCCAAGCAACTTCATGTCACTGTCCAGGAGCCAAAAGAAAAGGTAGAAACAGAAATGTCTGTGCAAGAGTAACAATCAGATATTGAGCCCTTTGTGAAGAAGATGTAGAAGTGATGTATCCCCATGTACTTAGCTCCTTGACTACCAGGGTCACCACGTGAGGCCCAGAGAGGAGGACACTTCTCATGACAGGAAGCAGCAGATGTACGGAAACTAGTAAGTACCCAACAGGGAAAACCATTAGATGGAAAGACAAAGTGGAAAACTAGAAGGGAAAATTATCCTCTGAACTTGAGTACCTGAATGAGTTTGTAGAGCATGAGCAAAAGGCAGGTGTCTCAGGGTTAGCAGACCACTCAACAGAAACTCAGGGTGAGCATAATTGTGTTTTCAGCCTGTATTTCCACACTCAGAGGTCTGCTAAAGAGGTAGCAGAGAAGAATGTGATATCAGAAGTGAAACTTCTGAGGCCAGGCATGGTGGCGCACACTTGTAATTCCAGTACTTTGGGAGGCGGAGACCAGAGGATCCGGGTTCGCAGCCAGCCTCAGCTCTCGCTCTCTCTCTCCCAGTCTCTCTCTCTCTCTCTCTCTCTCTCTCTCTCTTTCTCTCTACTTAGTGAGGCCCTGCACAACTTCGTGAGACCCGGTTTCAAAATAAAGCATAAAAAATAGGGCCGGGGGCGTAG
>PVJS01023650.1:0-29397 GCA_004027185.1 Glis glis
GTCTCCGCCTCCCAAAGTACTGGGATTACAAGCGTGCGCCACCACGCCCGGCTCTAGTTCTATATTTTAATTACCTGTATGAAGATGAATCTCCTATCTTCATCTCCAACAGAGATGAATCTTCTGATCTCCAAACACATAAATATCTAATATTCCTTCCTGGAAATGCCAAATTTATCATTCTAAAACTTTTCTTGATATACATCCTATCTTGATAAAATGGGACAGCCTTTTCATCTAAGAATGGATTTTAGGTTTCTAGCTTAACTCTTTCCCTCTGTTAGAGCAAAATGCTTCTTCTGAATTCTTGGTTTCTCTGAGGAAAGATCTCTCTAAACACTTCTGGCCCAAACAAAAGACATGAAAACCAAGAACTTAAGTCTCTTTCTCTTCCCTCTCCTTCCAGAATCAGTGATCTGGGTATATTTGCTCTTCTGATGCAAACATCCTCTAGTGTAGGCTGTCCCAGGGGAAGGTGGGGATAAGAGACTATGGAGAGTTAGCAAACTCACTTGGCTCTTAAATCTAAGTCACATTCTATGATAACAGTTTTATAAAAAACAAAGGGTTCTGGGGACACAGCTCAGTGGTAGAGTACTTACTTGACTAGCATGCACACGGCCCTAAGTTTAGTCCCTGGTGCACTGCCACAAAAAAAAGTCACTCCCATCAAAGTTAGACACTGAGGTTACCAGAAGACTCAGCGATTCTACTTATTATGGATTTGGCTATCCATAATAACCAAAAGGTGGTAACCCAAATGACCATCAACCGATGAATGGATAAACGAAATGGGGTATACCTATATATCAGTATGATATATGATGGAGTATTATTTAGTCACAAAAAGGAATGAAGTACTGTTACACGCTACAACACAGATGAACCTTGAAAGCCTTATGCTAAGTGAAAAAGTCAGACACAAAAGACCATACATTGTATGATTCCACTTACACAAAATGTCCAGAATAGCCAAATCCATAGAAATAGAAAGTAGATTCATTTGTTGCCAGGAGACTGGGGTAAGGCGGCAGGTGGGGAAAGGCTGCTTTCCCCATCTAGGTTTCTTTTAGGAGTGATGAAAATATTCTGGCTAATAGCAATGATAGATACACAATCTTGTGAATATACAAAAAAACCACTGAATTATACACTCTAAATTGGAGAACTTATGGAATGTAAATTTTATCTGAATAAAAAAAAATTTTTTTAAAGTATTGCATCTTGGCTAGGCGTGGTGGCGCATGCTTGTAATCCCAGTACTTGGAAGGCTAAAACCAGAGGATCCGGGTTCGCGGCCAGCCTCAGCTACTTAGTGAGGCCCTCCACAACTTAGTGAGACCCTCTTTCAAAACAAAGAATAAAAAATAGGGCCGGGGGTGTAGCTCAGAGGTAGCATGCCCCTGGGTCCAATCCCCAGTATCACCAAAAAGTAAATAAATAAAAAATAAAGTACTGTATCTTGTTTCTTAATATGTTGATTGCTGTTTTATTTCTGTCAGTTCAGAACTGACAGTTCAGAAGGGAAAACGATCTTATACACTTAGTCCCCCAAACATCAATATCTTTAGAACTCCCATCGGTTATCATTTATTACCAATTCTACCTCCTAGTTATCTTTCTAATCTACTCTAGCCTCAATGCCTTAGGTTCCCAATTTCTCCACTGTTCATCTAGATTACTGCTCCTAAATGGTGGCTAAAAAAGACAAACATATATCAACTACCTTCTCTTTACCAGGCAACTCACTAGTAACATGGAAATCTCATAAAAGGATAAGGTTCACACCAAAGTCAGGTTATCTCACTGTTGGTGTCCTCCAAGCTACAAATTCAGGTCTACCTGGCAAAAACTATAGCTGAACAACTGTATTAACTCATTCAATTAATCTGAAATTTATATGTTTTAGTACCATTTTCTCCAAATCCCTTGAAAACCAACATGCATCATGAAAGTTTGTGTAGAACAGATCAAGCCAGGTGTGGTGGTGCACATCTATAATCCCAATACTTGGGAGGCTGAGACAGGAGAACTGCAGGTTCAAGGCCAACCTCGGCAACTTAGCGAGGACCTCAGCAACTCAGCAAGATCCTGTTTCAAAATAAAAAATAAAGCCAGGTGTAGTGGCACACTCCTGTAATCCCAGTACTTGGGAAGCTTAAAAAGGAGGATCACAGGTTTGAGGCCAGCCTCAGCTACTTAGCAAGATCCTGTTTCAAGTTCAAAAATAAGATAGGGCTGGGGGTGTAGCTCAGGGATAAAACACCCCTGGGTTAAATCCCAGTAAACATACATACACACACACACACACACACACACACACACCTTAAAAGACTGCAAGCAAGGGGATTAAGAATCAGGAATGAAAGAAAAATAGAAGTTTAGTCATCAAAAGCAAATGGAGAGTGTGATAAAAGTCAAGCAGAGCAGACACATACAGATTAAGAATTCAGGAAAGGATATAGTGGCCTTGTCCTACACCTTTCTCTTCTCCTTGTGCAAACACCACCCCACTCCTGTCAGCCTCCAGCCAGCTGTCCTCTTGAAACCAAACACCATGCCTTCAATTAAGTTGCAGAGTTCTGATAGAGAGATGTTTGAAGTTGATGTAGAAATTGCCAGACAATCTGTGATGATGAAGACACACTGGAAGATTTGGGAATGGACGATGAAAGAGATGGGACCCAGTTCCTCTACCAAATGTTAATGCACCTATATATATATTTTTTTTTTTTTTTTTTTTTTTGCGGTACCGGGGATTGAACCCAGGGGCGTTCTACCTCCGCGCTACGCCCCCGGCCCTATTTTTTTATACTTTATTTTGAAACTGGGTCTCACGAAGTTGCAGAGGGCCTCACTAGGTAGAGAGAGAGAGAGAGAGAGCTGAGGCTGGCTGCGAACCCGGATCCTCCCGTCTCCACCTCCCAAAGTACTGGGATTACAAGCATGCACCACCACGCCCAGCTTAATGCACCAATATTTTTTAAAAAGTCATTCAGTAGTACACCCACCACAAGGATGACCCTCCTCCTCCTGAGGATGATGAGAACAAAGAAGAGTGAACAGATGATATCCCTGTTTGGGACCAAGACTTCCTGAAAGTTGACCAAGGGACCATTTTTTTTTAACTTACAAGGCTTGCTTGATGTTATATCCAAAACTATTGACAATATGATCAAGGGGGAAACTTCTGAGGAGATTCTCAAAACCTTCAATATCAAGAACTTTACTAAAGAGGAGGAAGCCCAGGTGCACACAGAGAAGCAGTGGTGTGAAGAGAAGGGAAATGTGCCTGACACTGTAACATTTTAAGGATTGTTCCAAGTAATAGTTGCACTGCTCAGTTTATAACTGTTAATATAAGACAAATAGTAGACAAATGCAGCAGCGAATCAACTGTATTAGCATAATATTGTCCTCATTGCATGTGTAGTTTGAGTAGATATGAACCCCACAGTTTAATTTCTTCAATACTCTTCAGTACAAGCAAGTTTCTCTTTTCTTTATTCGGAATAAGATTGAACTATGAGTTCTCTATACAAAGTGACATTTTGGGCTTTCCCTCTTTTTGTAAAGCAATTTCTTCCTAGTTTATTGTCCAGTTAACTTTAGTGAGCTTTTAAAAGTTGGAACTATAAATAAAACAACTTGCAAAAAGTTTTCTGGAATGCAATTAACAAAATATTATCTTTATTCATGAGCGGGAAATTGGAAAAAGGCTAAAATTAATGTTCTGAGTGGGGTTATTAGACTGTCTTCCAGCCTCCTAAAGGTAAGCAGTACCACTGGTATTGATTAGCCTGCATGTAGCAGAGTTCCCTTAACTGGATCAGAGGACTTGTCTTTTTGTTTGTTTTTAATTTTAAAATTTCTCAGCTTTGAATATGTTGTCTAGAGACTCAGTTACTACCCAGTTTGTGAGTTTTGGGGAAAAAAATCTAACTAGACAGTTCGTTAGCTTTTCAATTGAAAACGACAATTAAAAAAAAAGAATTTGGTATGGGCAAGAAATACTTTATAACTTTATTCTATCCCAATTACCCTGTCTCATTCTTCAGAGCTCTTATCACCATCTGATTTTTATTTACTGTTTCTCCTCCACTAGCATGTAAACTCCATGAGAACAGGAATTTTATCTATTTCATTCTCTGTATATTCCCCCAAAACTTGGTCACACAGTCAGCACTCGTTTGTTCAACAAATGAATAAACCAGGTTCTTCCAAGAGTTGGAACAAGAAAAGAAACTTAAAATAAGATCTGATGAAAAATGTGCCATAGCTTTACTTAATACAGTCTTTGTATCCATCATTATTCTCTACCTCTAAACAATTTAGGACATATCCACAGTTAGAAGAGCAAGTTAGGTGTCCAGAATACATAAAGAACTCATAATTTATTAAGACAACCCAATTTAAAAATGGGCAAGAATTTCAACAGCCTTATCTACAAAGATAAATGAACAACCAATAAACACATGAAAAGATGTTCAGCATCATTAGTCACTAGGGAAATAGAAATCAAAACCACCAGGAGGTACTACCTCACACCTTCTAGGATAACTAAAATAAAAAAGGTAATAACAAGTGTTGCAAAGATATGGAGGTATTGAAACTCTCATATATTGCTAGTGGAAATGTAAATATTGTAGCCCCTTTAAAAAACAGTTTAGCAATTCATCAAAAAGTTAAACACTGCCGGGCGTGGTGGCACACGCTTGTAATCCCAGTACTTTGGAAGGCGGAGACTGGAGGTTCTGGGTTCGAGGCCAGTCTCAGCTCTCTCTCTCCGTCTCTCTCTCTCTCTCTCTACCTAGTGAGGCCCTCCGCAACTTCGTGAGACCCGGTTTCAAAATAAAGTATAAAAAAGATAGGGCCGGGGGTGTAGCGCGGAGGTAGAACGCCCCTGGGTTCAATCCCCGGTACCGCAAAAAAAAAAAAAAGTTAAACATTGATTTCCCATATAAACTAGCAATTCTATTCCTAGGGTATGATACACAACCTCCAGTGAAAACATACATCCACAGAAAAGCCTGAACAAGAATGTTCATAGCGACATTAAATCATAACAGCAAAAAAGTGGAAACAATGCAGCCAGGTGTGGCAGCTTGGTGCACACCTGCAATCCCAGTACTTGGGATGCTGAGACAGGAGAACCGCAAATTCCAGAACAGCCTCAGCAATGTAGCAAGACTGTTTCAAAACAAAACAAAGAAAATTCGGGCTGGGGAAGTAGCCCAGAGGCAGAATGCCCCTGGGTTCAATCCCCTGTACCACAAAATAAAGAAAAAAGTGGATCCAATCCAAATGTCCATCAACTGATGAATGGATAAATAAAATGTGTTATATCCATGCAATGGAATACTTTAAAAAAAGGAATGATACATGCTACTACATGTATGACTCTTGAAAACATGCTAAGTGAAAGAAACCAGTCAAAAAAGACTACATATTGTAGGATTCCATTTATATCAAATGTCCACAGTAGGCTAATTTATATTACCAATTAAATTATTGATGAGCAGTTGGATTAAATTAATCAGTAGTTTCTTAGGGCTATCAGGGAGATATGGAGAGGTAAAAAGAATACGGATTGACTACTAGCACGTATGGGATTTCTTTTAGAGAGAAAAATGTTCTAAAATTAGATTGTAGTGATGGTTACACAATTCTGAATATACTCCATACCCAAACCCCAAAGCAGGAATAGGAAGGAGAGAGTAAAAGTAATGACTTCACCAGAAAGCATCTCTACTAATAGCAACTATTTTCAAATCAGTAACCTCTTGAACCATTCAGTGGAATTTGTTTCCTGGAGGCCTCCACTACTTCCAACCATACTGTTTATTCACTAAACATGTTTAACAAAGATGCGTGTACAATCCATAAAAAGATTCATACACCTGGAAAAAAATTTAAGGGAAACCACTATACTACTATCTACAAATAAGCTGGTTAAGCTATACCCATCTCCTCCTAAAACAAGAACACAGCCAGGAAGAGACAAACAGAAATGGAAAAAAAAAAAAAAACATGCTAACCAACAATCAGCTTCAGCTTTTTTAAGGCTGTTTAAGAGTAGGAAGTGTAAGACTGAACTAACTTGCCTCTTTTCCCTCTAGTTTAGGACTACTTGTCAATAAAACAGGTGGCAAGTGTGGGGGAGGGGAGCTTTCCGGCCAAACATCACAGTGCTATATCTTCTTCCAAACCCAAACCTTACTTCCTGCAATTTATGTAAACAGATCACAGGCCACCCTCTTCAAACCAAATCATAACCCAAGCAAATAACACAGGATTCTATTTCTGGGTCTGTCATTAACTCAGTGGATAATCCTGAAGCTTCAGTCTCCATACTTTGCTCAATAAGTTTACCACAATATCCAGACCCCAAATCAAATCATGTGTCTAATAAAAATAAACCTTCTTTTCCAATTTATAGATTTATTTTTATGGAAAATTTGTATATGAAATTATATTATACTGTATGTTTAAATCACCTTTATTAAATATAGGTGAAATATCAAAAATTCAAAATAGTTTCCACTCCAAAAATGTCCAACTCTTCCATTTTAAACAACTTTTAAAGGTATTCACTAAACAAAGAATAGACTGAAGGGGTTTGAGGCTTTAAATCTGAGCACAGTTATATTTAGAAAACCAAGATGCCACTTCTCTGGATCCTGTATCTTTATCTCAGGCATTTGATTCATGTGCTTTGCCTGGTGTAATTCAAAGCAAGAGATCCTAGCATGCCCCTAAAAAGTAAACTGAACTTACCAGAACTCACTGGTCACCAGAGGAATAAAATGTTGAATTGCAACTGAAAAGGTAAGAAACTACTCCTTCCACTACTAGAAATGTTTACAAAATTAAAAATTACCAACCTGCTCCTCAAAGTCAGTCTGAAAACCTAGACTACTGACTCCATAAGAATCATTTCTATTGCATTCCTAGACACTCTAATTTAGGCATCTAGAATGAAACTCGGGAAATTTATTAATTAAAAGTTATCTCAGTTGGGCGAGGTGGTGCGTGCCTATAATCCCAGTGATTCGGGGGCCTGAGACAGAAGGAGTGCAAGTTTAAGGCCAGTCTCTGCAACTTAGCTAGACCCTGTCTCAAAATAAACAATAAAAGGGCTAGGGATATAGCTCAGAGGTAGAGCACTACTGGGTTCAACTCCCCGGTACAGCAAAAAAAAAAAAAAAAAAATACCTCAAATGATTCAGATGCACAGGTTAATACAAGACATATCGGTTTAGGATAAGGATAGCAGAAAGGTTTCACACCATTTGCCAATCATGGCTATAATGGCCACCTGAAGTACTTGAGAAGGTCATGTCTAAACACAACCAGAAATTAATAAGATTGTCACAGCCATGGTGATGAGAAGTGATAACATGCAAACCATGTCTCAGTCATCCTGATTCAGACCACTGAGTAGACTAAGGAGACTTCTGGAGTTAGAAGAGACTCAGATCTGAATTATTTCCTTTTAACTGGCAGAAGCTCCAGATGACTCAGGGAAGGTAGTAAGAACATGCCTTGTACATAAACCAGGACTCTCCAAATGTACTTATTAAATTCCCGGTACTACACAGAAAAAGAGAACAACGTGATTTCTTCTCTCAAGATGTTTATAATCTTGTTGGAGAATGAAAATGCTACATGATGATATAAATTCGGTTTTAGTTCCACTTGAGGAGGGTAATAGTAATGGAAGCACTGATGACAAGCCAAGACCAGCATAATTTGGATTAACTCGAGAATCAACCAAGGGTTCATGATCAATACATGATTAAAGTGATGTATTAAGAAGATTCCACTGGCAGCATTTCCAGGGTAAAACAGGTATCACAGCATGACAGAGGGCAAACAATCCACTTTGTATTGTTTCAATAAGCATCTGTCTTTACCATTGGAATACTAGCTCCTAGTGAGCAAATATATGTAAAATTAACCACTATTCCTCCCACAATGCCTAGTGCATGTTTTATACATAACAAATATTCCAAAATGCTTGCTGAATTGATGTAAAGGAAAAAAATGATACATATTTCTAAAGGTATAGTATAGTATCACCATATGACCCAGTTATACCACTCCTGGGTATCTTTCCAAAGGAACTGAAGTCAGAACATTATAGTGATACATACATACCCAGGATTATAGCAGCACAATTCACAACAGCCAAATTATGGCACCCACCTAGGTGTCCATGAACAGATGAATGAATAAAGAAAATGTGGTATGTACACATAATGGAATTATACTCAGTCGTAAAAACTAAATTATGTCATTTGCAGGAAAATGGATGGAACTAGAGAATATTGTGCTAAGTGAGATTAGCCAGCTCAGAAAGTGAAGGATCATATTTTCTCTCATATGTGGAAGCTACAGCAAAATTGGGAAACAAAAGGGACTTCGGACAAACAAGGAGAGAGACCAGTAGAGTAATAGACAGGGACCTGAGGGGGGGAGGAATACTTGATGAACGAAACAGTTTATATAATGCTATCTATGTACATATATGAAGCTATCAATACCAATATCAATAATATGTATGGGGGGAGGAACAGGGTGGAAACACATCAACTGCTGTGTACATACACGTTTCTATCAATCTGAACCTCATTATGATGTATGGTCACCATGCACCAATAAAAGTATAAGGGTATAGTACCAAAATTTGGTACAGATAAAGATATAAAGGACCAAAAGAGAAGAGTCAAATTATGCCAAAAAGTAAGGGGGGAAAGAAGCTATCATTAGGATAAAAGAGATATGAGAGGCATAAGCAAATGCAATGTAGACCTTCTAGATCCTGATCCAATAAAAACAAATTGTAAAAAGGTATTTTTAAACAAACAGGAATTTGATTATGAGCTGGGTAGTAGATGACATCTAAAAAATATTATGAATTTTTTTAGATACAATGATGGCATGTGGCTATATGGGGAAATACCTATACTTTTTAGAGATACATACTAATACAGAGTAAAAAGACAGTGCCTACGATTTTCTTTAAAATACTTCAGCAAAAAAGAAAAAAAGATATCTGAGGCATATATATATATATATATATATATATATATATATATATATGGAAAATATTTTAACTGCTGAATCTCAATGATGCGTAAATGGGAATTCATTATATTTTAAATACTTTTGAGTATACTCAGCAGGGCAGTTGAACTAAAGTCCTTGGGTGTTACTTGCTCAACTCCAGCATTGTACAATTAATTCTCTTCTTTCTCAGATTTCAGGAAGCTAAGAATGACTAGTACTTCTGAGAAAACAGCCTACAACTCAATCAAAAGAAAATGGGCATTCATTTGTTAGTTCTACTAATAGGAAATCTCTCTAAATCTACTCAAAGAACTTCTTGTAAATTAATCTGAGAATAGAATATGAGCCAAAGTAGTGACTCAGCTGCTAAAAAGAAACAAAATACAGTCTTGGGCTTCATTGGAAGAACAGTGTCCAGATCAAGGAGGGTAACAGTCCCATGCACTCTTCACTGGTTAGTTCACACTAGAGTACTGTGTTCTGTGTGGAGCGCAACATGTTAAAAACACTCACAAGCTAGAATACTCCCAGGGAGGGACACAGACTAGTGAGGAGTTTAGAAATCAAATGTCAAGTGTAGAATGACTAAAGAAACTGGGCGTGCTTAGCTTGAGAAAAAAAAAAACTTTCCAGTCTTCTATCTTATCTCTATCATACAGACTCAACATAATATTTTCCAGAGAATTTCAAGAGCTATTAATGGGCATTCAAAAAAAGTGAGACACACTTTTTCTCTAAAAGACGATGTTCAATATCCTAAACTGCTTTGTGAATGTACAAGGAAAGATGTTTGGTATTTCCCAAATGTGACAATTTATTAATTCACCAAGTATTTACAGCAACACAATTATTTGACGAACACTCCTCCAAGTACTGAGAATACAAGTTTTAATATCCTGAAGAACAGTTTGGGAAACAACTAACCTGGGTGTCTTTGTACTCCTCTAACTTGCATGGTGCCTCCTCAATCTCTATGTCTTTGATTATGCCTTCAGCTTGCAATGTACCATCTCTAATCTTAATTCAAACACTTCTATCAAGCTTTCTTGATCATCATAAGCAAAAGCAAAAACACTCTTCTCAGCAAGCCCATGGCTCTTATCTGGTACCCCTTCCTTGGGAACAGACTATGTCTCTTAATTACCTTTGAATCTCTCACAGTAGTTAAGGCAGTGTCTTGTATACACAGGTACTCAAAAATTATTTGCTGAAAGAATAATCACCTTTAAATATTTGAAAGGTAATCTTGTCAATGAAGGCAGTCTAGGTCTCTCTTGTTCCATAGGAAAAAAAACAGAAGTAAAAACAAATGTTGCCTCAATTAGAAATAACAACAAACCAGCCAGGCAGGTGGCACACACCTGTGATCCCAGTACTTGGAAGGCTGAGACAGGAGAATAACAGGTTCGAGAGATAGCCTCAGCAACTCAGTGAGGCCCTCAGCAACTTAGCGAGACCTTTGTTTCAAAGTGAAAAATAAAATAGGACTGGAGATGTAGCTCAGAGGTAGAATGTCCCTGAGTTCAATCCCCAGTACCAGGAAAAATAAGCAATATGCGCCTCTTAAAGCCACCTATCGGCCGGGCGTGGTGGCGCACGCTTGTAATCCCAGTACTTTGGGAGGCGGAGACCGGAGGATCAGGGTTCGCGGCCAGCTTCAGCTCTCACTCTCTCTCTTCCTGTCTCTCTCTCTCTCTCTCCTTAGTGAGGCCCTCCGCAACTTCGTGAGACCCGGTTTCAAAATAAAGCATAAAAAAAAAAAGCCACCTATCCACACCCCTAAATGCATTAAGTTCTCCAAACAAGCAAGCTAGTCATTCTGCCTTTATAGTTAAAAGCTAATAAACAGAAAAAAATCACAGGATACCTCCATATGTCAAGCATATCTCTGTGATGTCACTCCCAAACTAAAAGCTATGATCTTTGCTGGCAGAGATCTTGCCTTTGACTTGTGTCCCCAATATTTAGTACAGTGCCTAGGACGTAACAGCTGATACGCAAATGAGCAAGTGAGAGAAATGAATGAATCCAATGTCCCTGGATTAAAAATAGTACCTTAAAGAAACACTAGCAACTTGGTTTTTATTAGAAACCTGCCAGGGAATGGAAGCAGATAGTAGATCCTTAGATGCAGTTTTCATTATAAAGCAGAATGTTGTTTTAGGTCATTTATTGACAATTACTGTAAGTAAACCTAAGGTTTTGGCTGTTTCTGAGGGAGTAAAATTAATTTCTTGAAATTACCAAATTCTAATGTGAAGAAAAACTTAAACCACTTAATAATATAGTCACAACTTGATCCATGTGATTATAACCAAATAATTTATCACATTCATTTACATAACTGCCAAAAAGCAAAACACTTTGATAGCACCACGTGTTATCAAAAGTCTGAAGAGTCACATTTTTCCAATTTGACATGTGAACCATGAGAATCATTTATGTTCTTTTGTTTTGTTTTGTGTGGTGTGCGTGCGTGTGTGTGTGTGTGTGTGTGTGTGTGTGAGTGGGTGGGTGTAGTGGGGATTGAAGCCAGGGGCATTCTGTCTCTGAGCTACAATCCTAGCCCTATTTTATTTTTTTATTTTGAAACAGGGTCTAAGTTACGGAGGGCTGGTCTCAAACCTGTGGTCCTCCTGTCTCAGCCTCCCAAGTACTAGGATTACAGGCATGCGCCACTATGTTTTCTTTTTCTGACTATAAAAAATAAAATATGCTAACTACAGAGCCAAGTTCAAAGGAGAAAATTAAAATTGCCCATTGTTATGCTCTTCTCCCAGTCTTTTTTTCTATTCAGTCATCACTTCTTTATATTCTGTGTCAGTCTTCCTAACCACCAGACAAGACACAATAGATCTCGCACTGTGGCAGTAACCCAGACACTCTCAGCAGGACCGTGTTCCAAATATAATTTCCCAAATATCTAGATTGTATAAACATGTACTTCCACAAAATAACACCTAATACACTATTTAGCAACCCTTGCAAGTTTCCATTCTGATTCCCTCCTAGCCTTACCTCCTGGATTCTAAAGAAAGAATGCAAATCCAAGTAAAAATGCTTCCAATGACAGTAAATGGACCTAATTTAGCAAGGGAGGAAGTTTCCCCCACTAGTTTAATGTCCCCCTAGGTTTGATATTATCCTATGTTCTTTTGTGTGTGGGGGGGGTGGTACTGGGGATTGAACCCAGGGGCATTCTACCTCTGAGCTACACCCCCAGCCCTATTTTTTTTTTATTCTTTATTTCGAAACAGGGTCTCACTAAGTTGCAGAGGGTCTCACTAAGTAGCTGAGGCTGGCCGTGAACCTGGATCTAAGTTGCAGAGGGTCTCACTAAGTAGCTGAGGCTGGCCGTGAACCTGGATCCTCCAGTCTCAGACTCCTAAATACTGGGATTAAACATGCACCACCACACCCGGCATCCTATGTACTTTGTGTGTGTGTGGTACCAGGGATTGAACCCAGAGGCATTCTACCTCTGAGCTACACTCCCTGACTTATTTTATTTTTATTTTCAAACAGGGTCTCACTAGGTTGAGTCTCACTACTCCGAGGCTGTCCTCAAAACGGTGATCCTCCTGCCTCAGCCTCTCAAGTACTGGGATTTCAAGTGTGCACCACCAAGCCCAGCTCTTATCCTATGTTCTGATCCAAGTAGTCTGGGTCCTTTGGGGTCTCCATAGCCTTTAATTTTTACTTCAAAAATCTCAAATCTGAGTCAGGCGTGGTGGTGCATGCTTGAAATCCCAGCACTTGAGAGGCTGAGACAAAAGAATCGCAATTTTGAGGACAGCTTCGAAGTAGTGAGACTCTCATCAACCTAGCGAGACCCTAGCTTAGTGAGACCCTGGTTCAAAATAAAAGAATAAAATAGGGCTGGGGAAGTAGCATGAAGGTAGAATGCCCCTGGTTCCACCCCCAGTACCACAAAAAAACAAAATAACCTCAAGTCTGTTCTTTATTAAAACTTTGTGGAATGTTCTACTAAAGAGTACAAGACTAGAAGAATGCAGGGTCTTGGTTCTAATGTCTGCTCTGCTAAGTAATTGAATGCCACTAAGTCAGTCTTAGCTTGTACCTCATTTTTCCCATTTGCCAACAAATATTACTTGCCCTATCTATTATTGCAAGGCTATTGAAAGGCTCCAAAATCCAGTATATTAGAGAAAATGCTTCTGAAAAAAATATCATCCAAATGTAAAGTGGAATTTTTTTTTTTTTTTTGCAGTACCGGGGATTGAACCCGGGGGTGTTCTACCTCCGAGCTACACCCCTGGCCCTAGTTTTTATCCTTTATTTTGAAACCGGGTCTCACGAAGTTGCGGAGGGCCTCACTAAGTAGCTGAGGCTGGCCAGGAACCCGGATCCTCTGGTCTCTACCTCCCAAGTACTGGGATTACAAGCGTACGCCACCATGCCCAGCTAGTTGGAAATATTTAAAAAATGCACATCCCCTATAATAAACAATATAAAACATGATTTTCTGATATGCAATGACAGCATTTCTGATCATGATTGCTATCCATGTGTATACATGGTAGGACTACTTGTGTGTGTAATTCTATGACACACTTTACCTGTCTACTCTGAACAGTGTGTCAGATTCACAGACATAATCACAAGATCAAAACCTGATGTCAAATATAATTCACCTCCTGACAGGACAGTCTGCTCCATCTTCATTCAGAATGTCCAACCTACTCTTGACAGCTGCTTATTTGCTGTTGTGACTGTAATTAATTTCCCAATGGTTACAGAAGGCCACAGAAACATTTTTAAGTTTTTTGTCTTTCTTTTTGTTTTTGCGGGACTGGGGATTGAACCCAGGGGCATTCTACCTCCGAACTACATCCCAGCCCTATTTTTTATTCTTTATTTGGAAACAGGGTCTCACTAAGTTGAGGAGGGCCTCACTAAGTAGCTGAGGCTGGCCACGAACCTGCAATCCTACTGTCTCAGCCTCCCAGGTACTGGGACTACATGTGTGCGCCAGCACGCCCGGCTTTTAAGTTATTTTAAATAATTTAGTAAGTATCCATGTACCCATGAGCCAAAATCTAGGATCTTAATAACCTATTTCCACCATATTTCATTCCCCCATCCCATCTCTCTGTAAGCAAAGAGAATTTGAAACTCTTATTAGTTCAGTTCTAGCAGTCTTTCCCCCCGCCATTCATTTCTCTCACAAATCTCACAATAATTATTAGAAACTAGTACTATCAGTGGTGTCAAAGTAAGGTCAGGTCTCAACCTTAGGAAAAAAGCTATTTCCAATTTTTGAATTTTTTAATAAGGTGACACTGGCACCAAATTCTTCCAACAATCAGAAAATTAGATTTTTTTCTTTTTTTGTGGTACTGGGGATTGAACCCAAAGGCATTCTACCTCTGAGCTATACCCTCATCCCTGTTTTATTTTTTATTTGGAAACAGGATCTCACCAAGTTGCTGAGGCTGGCTGTGACCCTGCAATCCTCCAGTCTCGGCCACCCAAGTACAGAGATAACAGGCGTGTGTCACCACACCTGGCTCAGAAAATCAGATGTTCTTTTTTTTTTTTTTTGAGGTACTGGGGATTGAACCCAGGAGCAATCTACCTCCAAACTACATCCCCAGCCCTCACTAAGTTGTGGAGGGCCTCGCTAAGTTGCTGAGGCTGGCTGTGAACCTGCAATCCTCCAGTCTCAGCCACCCGAGTACAGGGATAACAGGCGTGCATCACCACACCTGGCTCAGAAAATCATATTTTCTTGATACCACTATGCCACTGAGCAGGACTCTATCCGGGCAGAATTCAGTTACAATATTTGGCTTTGTGCTCCAGGTGAAAACTTTGGCTGAAAATCAAATGACTGGGCAAAGTCTCCTTCAGACGCAGTGTCATCATGGAAAAGTTGGTCAACTCTTCAATGGCATCCATGACCCTCTCTACTTATGATTTGAAGATAATGAAAAATAGACAACATGGGCAGTTTTTGGAGATTAAAAATTCTCTAAGACTATGTTCTAACAAGAGTTCCTCTTAATGTACTCTACAAATTTGAATCTGTTACGAATACTTCTTGAAATAAGTCAAGAGAGTACAGTGTTAATGTAGGTCCAATCACATCAAAATGCAAACACTTTAGATTGATGGTAAAATTCTTGGAGCAACCAAATGGCCTAGAAATTATCATAAACTAGGCCTATTAGTGGTGTCAAAGTAAGAGTTCTAATAGGGTTCTAATTATTCCATATCATACATTCATATTTAACCTATGTTTTATCTTATTACAGTACTAAAGTTTGACACCATGAGTCATTTGTGTTTCATTTGTTTTGACCTGATCCTCCAGAAGAGTAATAATCGCTTTGAAAGTCATCATTTCCTCAGGTTATCAGTTGATATATATCAAGTAGAACAGCAGCCAAAGGTACCTAACTACAAAAGGTTACTTAAAATAGGCAGAATGACATTGTTACAAATATAAGTACAACATCTGGTTCCATGTAACAGTGCTATTTCCATATCCCAACAGATGGCCCACAGTAATAATGCTTTGCTGATCTGGTTATAACAAATTCTATTAAATCAAAAATCCTGTACAGCAGATGCCTTTTCCAATTTCAGTATAAGTCAATCTCTTTAACCAAAACACTGTGCTTTGGTTCTTATTTGTGCACTAAAATCTGGTTATGCCAATTAAGATGGTCAAAGTTCTTGATAGTTGTTATAAAATGCCACTGTGGTGTTTTCTGAGTTTTGAGGTAGAAGAGGTAAAGAGTACCTCCCTCTAGGATTGAAAGGCTAACTGTTAAAAATGGAAAACAAAAATTTACAGTTAAAGGAAGTCTGAAAAGAGAGGTAAAAGTGAGCTTTCACTGTCTGAAGCCAAGGTTTCTGAATAGTGGCAATGTGGAAAGTTAAATGACTAACAAAGCCAACATTGAAGAGCGGTGAAAATAATGTAATTTCTGAGTTGAGAGGCTATTAGCAAGTACAAACAAGAAAGTGTACCTGTCTAAACAACACGTATCTTTGTATGTTATAGTGTTAGGTTCATGTTTTTAAAATATGTGGATGCAATGTCAGGTGAACTTTGATGTTTAGCTGCTTGTCCAACTATATTCAAAATTAAATCTTCATATTCTAGTCAAAGACTTACCTGAAATACTACCCTGTATTAATTCACAACCAGTAAACAAAACTGTGTAGTGATAAAGAGCTACTGAGTTCTGGTGGGAGGGGTTGTACTGGGGATTGAATCCAGGGGCACTCTATCCCTGAAGTACATCCCCAACCCTTTTTATTTTTTGAGACAATGTCTCAATAAAGTTCTGAAGCTGGGCTCAAACTTGTGATCCTCCTGTCTCAGCCTCCCAAATCCCTGGGATTACAGGCCTGTGCCACCACTTCCAGCTAAGAACTACTGAGTTCTGAAAATAGACTGCAGGAGTTCAAACCCTCGCTCTTTCCATTTCTAGCTACGTACCCTTAGGCAAGTTACTTAACCTCTCTATGCCTATCCTCATCTGTAAAACTTTGATAAAATCTAGTTCTATCTTTATAATAAATATAAAGCATTTAGTACATCTTTGTGCAAGTAGTAAGGCCTCAAAAAATGTCAGCTGCTATTATTATCACTACCACTACTATCATCATGACATTAACTCCCATTATACTTCTAAAAGAAAAGGTAGAAATAGATGAACCCAGTGGTGCATGCCTATAATCCTTGTTACTTGGGCAGTTTGAGGCAGGAGGATGGCAAATTAAGAGACCTGCCTAGGTAACTTAGTGAGACCCTGTCTCAAATTTTAAAAAACAGGAAAGGGCTGGGGATGCAGCTCACTGTATGAGACCCCAGGTTCAATTCCCAGTGCCAAAAAAGGGACGGGCAGAAATATGAAATGACTTAACACATAGGGCAAACAAGTGACAAAATCTGGTTAAGCCTTTAAATCCCAAAGATTAATCATTAAAATTCAGTGATTCCCCAAGTAAGTGGATTTCCCAGTCTCTCCAAGTCTCCAAGAATTTACATGGGAATCCTTTAATTTACAACAGCAGCACAGAGTAGTGGAAACAGCACAGACACAGACTAAGAAAACCTATTTGCTCGCCCATTGATTTAAATGTGTCATCCTAGGCAAGTCACCTAACCTAAACTTCAAATTGCTTTTTCCTATATTACAAGGTATTATGAGAGCAAATGAGATGTGTGAGAAAACATATGCAAACCATTAAAGCTCAATATGAATGTTCAAGGGCCATGTCTTATTCATTTTTATATTCCTAATACCTAGCAAAATGCACAGCAGAAGTTAAAATATTTTAAAAAAAGCCATGGGAGGAGTTGGTAATGTGAAGATCAGATGAAGAGGAAAAAGGGTTTAAGCAAGTAAGCAACCCAAATGTCCATCAACTGATGAATGGATAAAAATGTAGTATATCCATACAGGCAATAAATTATTTGGCAATAAAATGGAAATACTACTACATACAACATGGATGACCCTTGAAACATATGCTAAGTAAAGAAGCCAGACACAAAAGACCTTAAGATATGAAATAGTATGATTTCATTTATAGAAAATGTCCACAATAGGAAAATCTCTAGAGATGTGAAGTACATTGATAGTTCCCTCAGACTGGCGAGGGGGAAATGTGGAGTGTCTGCTAATGAGCACAGGATTTCTTCTTGAAATGATATTCTAAATATTACTGTGGTTATGTTTGTACTACTCTGTGAATATACTAAAAATCATTAAATTGCATACTTTAAATGGGTGAATTGTATGGTGTATAAATTATATCTCAATGAAGCTTTTTTTTTCGGTGCTGAGGATTGAACCCAGAAGCATTCTACGTCTGAGCAACACCCCCAGCCCTGTTTTATTTTTTATTTTGGAACAGGGTCTCACTGAATTGCTGGGGTTAGCCTCAAATCTGTGAGCCTCCTGTCTCGGCCTCCCAAGTACTGGGATTACAGGCATACAACACCACATGCAGTTCAACGAAGCTATTTTTAAGGAAGTATATGACAAGCCAGGTGTGGTGACGCAGGCCTGTAATCCCAGTACTTGGGAGGCTGAGATAGGAGGATCGCAGGTTGGAAACCAGCCTAGACAACTTAGAGAGGCTCTCAGCAACCTAGTGAGATGGTTTCCAAATAAGAAATAAAATCGGGCTGGGAGTGTAGCTTAGAAGTAGAATGCCCCTTGGTTCAATCCCCAGTACCAAAAAGAGAGAAAGAGTGAGTGAGTCAGTGAGTCAGTGAGTGAGTGAGTGAGTTTGTGTGTGTGTGTGTGTGTGTGTGTGTGTCCATCCTGGGAACTAACAAGGACTGGCCAAATCTCTAAAAAGAACTGTTAAGCCAGGTGTGGAGGTGCAGGCTTGTAATCACAGTACTTGGGAGGCTGAGACAGGAGGATCACAGGTTCATGGCCAGCCTCAGCTACTTAGTGAGGTCCTCCGCACCTTAGTGAGATCCTGTTTCAAAATAAAGACTAAAAATAGGACTGGGGGTGTAACTCAGAGGTAGAATGTTCCTGGATTCAATCCCCAGTACCGCGAAAAAATAAAAATAAATAAAAAGAACTGTTAAAGTATAAAATAACTGTCTTTAGAATACTAGTTTCTTCTTCTTTTGAAGAAAAAACTGAGTTTTCTAATATTTGAATAGCACTGACGTGAAAAATGAGACTGGAGGAAGCATTAGGAGAAAATACTAAAAATTACCACACCAGACTTTATAACATCTCTACAAATCCTGTGGGGGGGGGCATCTTGTGATCCCTCCTTTCAGAATCCTAGGGTTACAAACTACCTTCTTCTGGTATAGTTCATTACAGTGATTGTTTCTGAATTTCAAGACTGGAGAGAAAATCTTCCTATCCTTGGCTTCTGTAGTACTCCTGTACTTCCTGGTTGTTCTCAGGATGCTTTTTTTTTTTTTTTACCTAGAAGCCTATTGTGTGACCCAAAATTCCAAACTTGAGCCGTTTCCCCACTTACTACTTCCCTCCGAACACACATCTATTCATGTCTTACTACCACTACAGCCCTGTCACTGGAATATCTGTATTTCATCTCTCTGACTACTCATCATATATGATAATGATTAAATACATAACGTTAAGTAACTTGCCCAAAGTCCCTTCATGATTATAATGCTTTATGACTATGAAATAAGTTAAATACATGTAAAGAGTTTAGAACAATGCCTGGCGTACAGTAAGTATACAATAAATGCTGGCTATTATTTTATTCTCACAACCACTACCTTATGTCAGATCTTCATTATCTTATTCCTAAAATTCTCCAAGTAGTCAGTCTCCCCACCCCTAGAACACTCAGCACTCCGCTGCCACAAAAACCTTCCTCAGGAACGTGTATCATTTTACTCTTGTTTTCTAGAACCCATTGTGGTATCCTACCAAACTAAACCCTCTATCCTTAAGACCCTCTACCAGAAGGGCATGGTGGTGCACACCTGTCAAATCTCAATAGTTGGGAGGCTGAGACAGGAGGATCACAGGTTCAAGGACAGACTCAGCAATGTAGTGAGACTCTCAGCAACCTAGCAAGACTGTTTCAAAACAAAAAATAAAAAAGGGTTGGGGGTGTAACTTGGAGGTAGAATGTCCCTAGGTTCTAATCTCCAGTAATACACACACACCCTCACAAATCCTAAATTCACTTATTATTCACCAATAGAGTCTCAGTGACAGCCAAGGTATTTGATAATCTTTTGTAAATACCTTGACACATATCCCTTCAATCTCTTGGGGTACACTTCTTCCCCTTTGGAAATCCCTGTCTCTCATGTGTCACATATACCTTTGACCTTAGTTGTACTGTTATCCCAAACAAAAGATGGATGCTGTTTGGTGATTATGAGTGATATACATGCTGTCTCTCCAACGGAAGAAGCAACTTCTGCTCTTTCAACAGAAGGTGAAGCTTTTCAAGTCCCACATTCTATTCCTTGTATTTCTTCTTACAGACTACTTCACCAGGCAGCTTTTCAGCTGTGTACTTTTGCAGAAGTACACAAATGTTGGCTTACTATATATATATAGGCCTATATATATATATATATATGCCTCAGAATGTAACAGAACAACATTCTCTATTTTCTACTGCCCCACCCATTCTTAGCATAATGAAAGCAGACAGGATCTGTATTTAAAACTTTTTATTCTACATAGAAGGGAGAATATACTAACAATTATACCAGACATAAGGAAAAAAGGCAATATCAAAAACACACTCAAAAAGACTACACAATGTGAAAAATAAGAGAGAATCCTGGCAAGTTCGATATCTAAAGAGTGACCTCAAAACAGATGTTTTATTTCGCCCAAACTTATGAACTAAAAAAAGCCAAAATAAACATGTCCTGGCCTCATCCAAAAAACACCTAATAAAGGCATGAGTAACTCCCCAGTACCTTCAGCAGCACAAAATCAAGAACAAGATTCACCTCAATTCTGACACAAAACCAAAAGGAAAAAGAAACCCTCAGATTTATCTAAGAAATTAAAAAATTCAATCACATCTATATGCCCCATCCAATCAGAAAAAAAAATGGAGAGGAGTTATTGTTTTTCTTTAAATATGTACTAAGATATAAAAGGAATAAGTGGTTTCTCTCACTGTTACTATGGTCTGTTCCCTGTAGAAAGAGCAATCTGTCTCAAAAGAGCAAAACTCGGTAAGATGGAAACCTTAACCTGGAAGAGACATTAAGGAAAGAAAAAAAAAACTACGCAAAACACACGTTTCAAAACCAGTATCGAGACAGAGTCCAATGTACTTAAAAAAAAGAGAGGGTAAGTGAAATAAAAGAGCTTCCACGAAAGAAGTAACTAGGTGGAACTAACTAGTGCTGCCGTGCAAGAAAAGAGCTATGTATATAAAACTCCTATATGACATGCACACTTTTTCACTAATGACCAACATAGAAGGAAAAAACACAAAAGATGCCCCCCAACCTCTAACTCTCAGGTCTATTCATTCAGGAATACGGCTAGGAACAACACAGACATGCACTGCAGCAACACAAAATAAAAACCTCTGTCAATCATACACACAAAAGTAGAACAGAGTAATAAAAACTATACACCTCAACACATCGGTAGCAAGCGCTTATCCTCCTTTGGGGATTAAACAGTAAGAATAAGAGATGCTAATGGAGTAAGAAAAAAAAGATATCAATGAAATTAAACCCTGGAATGTCCCCTACTGGCCTCAATTTCAGAGAGTACAACTCTTGATTCTTCCATCTAACCAACAGTCAGCTTCGGAAAAGCAAACTGACCTTAACACCTTCCACGCCACCCGGAGGAAATCACAGAGGAAAAACCATCCCGTTACCCTCCCTCTTCACCAGCTGCAAAAATGGATGGGGGGGGAGACGGGACACCCTACCACGTGGGCAGGATGCAACACACACAGGACAGCAACACGTCCGCAAGGAACGGCTGCCTTTGCCCTAACGCCAGCAAAGGACACAGCAACAGGATGGGCGGGAACGCACAGGCCCCTCGCACGGGCCTCCTCACCCCGAAGGGCACCCGCGAGGCGCGAGGTATTGCCCGCCTTTCTGGCCATAAAGCGCCCCCCAAGCTGGAAGGGAAGCAGCCGCATCGCGCCGGGACCGGGGTAGCCCAGGCTCGGGCTCAGGTCACGGCGGGAAGGAGACGGTCGCTGTCTGCGGACTCGGTGCCCCCGGGATCCACGTCCGGCTCCCCGGGGCCCCACCTGGGGGAGGGGCGGAGGCGCGGAGCCGCCGCTTCGCAGCTGAGGGGCAGCAGCAGCTGAGGGGAAGCGCCGCGGGGGAGGGAGGGACCCGGCCGCGCCGCCCGCCAGGCCCCGGCCGAGCCCGGGCCCCCGCCCCGCCCGCCCGCCCGCGCCCACCGCGCCGCGCGGCGGCTCGGCGGGCGAAGGGAGAGGGCGCCTCGCGGAGGGCAGCCCCTGCCTGCGTCCCGGGAGATGCCCCGGCCCCGCCTCCTTGCCCGCAGCTCCGGCCCGGCCGCCGCGCCGGCGGACACTCACCTCAGGCTGCGCAGGCCGGGACGGCCCGGCCGAGCCCCCGGCCGCTGCGTGCGTCTCCGCCCCCGGGGAAAGGTCCCACCGGCGCCTGGTGCGAGCGGCCGAGGCCCCGAGCAGCGCCGAAAGCGGCGGCGGCAGCGGGAGCAGCCAACATCCGGGGCCGCGCACCCGGAACTACTTCCCGACCCGCTCCCCCGCCCGCCCCCGCCGCCCCCGCCTCCCGCGACGTCGCTGCGCCACGGGCCGGGCGTCGGCGGCGTCACGGCCCTCCGCGTCGCGGGCTCTGCCAAGTGCGCGGGATCCCTCCGCGGGGACAAGTAGTGCCCCGGGACTGCGGCGGCTGTGCGTGCCGCTGCCGATTCCGACAGGCGGCCAGCAGTTGCGAGCGACTCGGTGTCTCTGCGCCTCCAAGTGACGTCTGTCCGGTGAGAGCGGAGGAGGCGGCCCCGCGATTGAGGACGGCCAGGATCGGCGGCTTTGGATCCTTTCCAAGAATTCCAGGGGCCCCAAGCTCCAGAGGAATGGCGCCTCGTGACCTCTCCCCGCCCCCCAACCTCTGCCACCTCACCGTAGGGACAGCACCTTTAGCCTGTCCAACAAACCCGACCCCCTTTCCGACCCGGCACACCGCGGATTCTACAGCCCCCAACAAAACGCCTTGGACCTCCCTTCGGGACGTGCTTCCTTTCAGAACTTCACGAGGCCCAGGTTTAGGCCCCGGTCTGCGCAGGCCGTTCCCCTGCCTAGTCATGCTTTCCTAGTTCTACTAAAAGGACTTAGAACTCTACAGGCCCTTCTGATTCTTAGGTTCACTGTCCAGGTTATGGACCTGCTATCAACAGGTGGAGCATTTAGAAGGATAGTTCAAGCGCCTGGTGGACTTTGGAATTTACTTCTACGTCAGTCTTCACTGATTCTTTCTCTAAACTATTAGCACTGATCATCTGCCCTGTAATTTCACCCTTAATTGCCTCCCAAGGTAGAATTTGCTATTGCTTCATTTACTCTAGTCACTTATTCTCCCTACAGCAGCAAGAACATTTTTGAACTCACAGTAGGTGCTCAATATTTGGGTATTCAGGTATTTGTTAAATGAATGCTAGTTTGTTTGAGAGGACAGAGACGCCTGAGTGAATTGGCCCTGGGAACTTTTTTTGACCTCAGATAAAGACCTCCAGTAGTTAAAGATCTGAGCATGCCATTCCCCCAACAAACAATGAACAACACCTGCCATTTGCCAAGCATTTCCCGGCACTGCAGATTCAAAGTACTCACATATTCTTTCTCTATATTAATATAGCAAAATTCTGAAGATTCACTCAGCTCGTCTAACAAATACTTTCGAATCGCTACTAAGCTTGCCAGACATTACTTTAGTACTCAACATGTATCAATGACCAGAAGAGAGACCCTTCCCTCTTAGAGCTTTTATTTACTAATATGGGGAGGAAGATGATAAACATAATAGAATTCTGTAGTATGTTAGAAAGTGTTAAGTGCTATAGGAAAAAATAGGGTAAAGACTGTGAGGAACATTGGAAGAAGTATTTTAATTTTAAATAGAGCTGTCTGGTTGAGCCTCATTCATAAGACTCAGATGGCAGCCCCTTGCATACATCCAAGGAGATGTCCCAGCCCCACCCCCTCTCCCAGCTAGACCACCCCAGCGGCAGGCACTCACCTCAAGCTGCGCAAAGGTGAGGGGGTGAACCAGCCAGGGTACCCATCCAAAAGCATGCCCGGAAGTGTTAGAAATAATGAGGAGGCCAGGACAGTTGGAAGATAAGGCCAGAGAGTGGGGTCTTGCAGACCACTATAAGGACCTTGGGTAAAGCCACCTCTCCAGGGCTTTGAACAGAGGAAGATTACTGGCTTGCTTTGCCAAAAATAGATGGCAGGAGGATAGTGGTGAAAACCAGAGGCTTCATTGTCCAGGGCAGGATGATAGCCTGGATCAGGATGGTAGCAGTGAGTAGAATAAATAAAATACATGCCGGGCGTGGTGGCGCACGCTTGTAATCCCAGTACTTGGGAGGCTGAGACAGGAGGATCACAGGTTCGCGGCCAGCCTCAGCTACTTAGTGAGACCCTGTTTCAAACTAAAGAATAAAAAACGGTTGGGGGTGTAGCTCAGAGGTAGAATGCCCCTGAGTTCAATCCCCAGTACCGCAAAAAATAAATTAATTAATTAATTAAATTAAATACAGGCTCTATAACTTTAAGAACTCATAGTCAAGTGGGAAAAAGGACATTAGAGAATTACAATAGAGTGTGATAAGGGGAATAGTATCCAAAGAGGAGAATACCCTTGACAGCTTTCCTGAGAGGGTGGAAGTTCCCAGAGAGCCAAATTGCCAAGGGAATTGAAAGTTTCTGGTTCTTTGTTGGTCCATCAGGTGGATCCTTGATAACAGCTAACACTGGCCTCCCTCCTAGCCTTTCATTCTCAAAGCCTGCCTTCATCTGAATGGAGTTTCAAAGGTACTAAAGAACAGTCTAGGGCATATAGTTAAGGAGATGAGCAAAGCTGATATTACCCCCCATTTGTCAGAGGAAGAAACTAAAGTCAATAGTTACCAGTTTGGGGTTTTTTGTTTGTTTGTTTGGGGGGGTTTTGTTGTTGTTTGTTTGTTTATGGTACTGGGGATTGAACCCAGAGGCATTCTACCTCCAAGCTATACCCCCAGCCCGATTTTATATCTTATTTGGAAACAGGATCTCACAAGGTTGCTGAGAGCCTCGCTAAGTTGCCAAGGCTGGCTTTGAACCTGTGATCCTCCTGTCTCAGCCTCCCAAGTACTGGGATTACAAGCGTGTGCCACCACATCCAGCTAGTCACCAGGTTTAAACCTGAGACTGAGACTGGAAATGAGGCCATAAAAGTCCCAAATCAATAATCCGTCTGAGCCATTTAAGTGGACTCAGCCAGAGGATGGAAGAAAAGAGTAGAAAGATGAGTGTTTGAACTTAGATTCAAGTCTGAAGGGTTGGATTTCCATTCACCACCACCACCTCATATAAGTCTTGGGCAGCTCCTCACCTCTCACTTGTCTGGGATTCCAGGGTGCTTCCCTAAAGTGCTTGATCTGGGCTATTGGGGAATAGGGCAGGGGAGAGAACAGAGCTGGAGAGCTAGCTGCCAGAAGGGGGTGGGGAGATGGGTATCAGCGTCTTTGGGAAGGAATGAACCATGAGTCACAAAAGTGTCACAAGGTGAAGGATCAATTAAGTTGTGATGTGTATGGGATTCCTGCTAAATGAGTAGAGTTTGGCTGTTCTTGCAACAAGAACAAAAAAATGGGTATCAGGGCATGGTGGGGCATGTCTGTAATCCTAGTACTTGGGAGGCTGAGATAGGAGAATTGCAGGTTTGAGACCAGCCTCAACAACTTAGTAAGACCTTGTTGCAAAATAAAAATAAAATTAAATTTAAAAAGGGTTTGCGGGTATAGCTCAGAAGTGGAATGCCCTGGGTTCAATCCCCAGTATCAAAAAAAGAAAGGTAACTGAGATGATAGATATATTAATTTTTTGTTTTTTATTTTATTATTTGTGTGTGTGTGTGTGGTACTAGGGATTGAACCCAGGGGCATTCTACCTCCGAGGTACACCCCAACCCTATTTTTTTATTCTTTATTTTGAAACAGATTCTTACTAAGTTGTGGAGAGCCTCACTAAGTAGCTGAGGCTGGCTGCGAACGTGTGATCCTCCTGTCTCAGATATGTTAATTTGCTTTACTACAATAATCTATTTACTATCTATATTCAGCCCATAACATCATGTTGTACATCTTAAATATGCACAATAAAACTTATTTTTAAAATTTTTTTAACTTAGCAAGGCCCTCTGCAACCTAATGAGACCCTGTTTCAATAATAATAATAATAATAATAATGATGATGGCCAGGCATGGTGGCGCACGCTTGTAATCCCAGTACTTGGGAGGCTGAGACAGGAGGATCACAGGTTCGCAGCCAGCCTCAGCAACTTAGTGAGGCCCTCTGCAACTTAGTGAGGCCCTCTGCAACTTAGCGAGGCCCTGTTTAAAAAAAAAAAAGAATAAAATTGGGGTGGGGGTGTTGCTCGAAGGTTCCATCCCCAGTATCACAAAAATAAATAAATAATAAAAATTAAAAAAATGAAATAGGGCTGGGGTTGATTGTAGCCTGGGGGTAGAATGCCCCCTGGGTTCAATCCCCAGTACCACAAAAAAAATTTTTTTAAAGGAAAAAAAAAAACAGTGCCAGGGCTGTGGCACACACCTGAAATCCCAGCTGCTTGGGAGGTTGAGGCAGGAGGATTGGAAGTTCAAGGCCAGCCTGGGCAACTTAGTGAGACCCTGTTCCCAAAATATCAGTATTGGGGAGACTGAGACAGGAGGATTGCAATTTGGTGGCCAGCCTCAGTAACTTAGTGAGACCCTCAGCAACTTAGTGAGACCCTGTTTCAACATAAAAATAAAATTGGGCTGGGGAGTGAAGCTCAGAAGTAAGAATGCCCCTGGGTTCAATCCCCAGTACCACAAAAAATAAGTAAATAAATAAAGGAACTGAGGGTATAGCTTAGTGCAATAGCACTTGGATAGCATGTGTTCAATCCTCAGCACCAAAAGAATAAAAATAAAAAGGGCCAGTGGTGGAGTGCCCCTAGGTTCAATCCCCACTACCACAAAAGAGAGAGAGGAAGGAAGGGGCATAACCCAACTGGAAAAATATTGTAATGGCCATAGCAGGGGGGGGGGGGTCTGGGACCTCATGAGAAAGAAAAGTTTAAAACCCAGATTGGAAAGGAAGAATAGACCACAGATCTGGGTTCAGATCTAATATTCCATAACTTCTTGCATGAAGAAGAAACTAAACTATATCAAGTTTAGTTTCTCTAAGTCTCTGTTTCCTTGCCCATTAAGTGAAACCAATAATCTTAGATACCTAGCTAAAGAGATCATGCACAGGCTATCAAAAAATAAAAGCCCCCAGCCGGTGTGGTGGCAACACACCTGTAATCCCAGTACTTGGGAGGCTGAGACAGGAGGATCGCAGGTTTGCAGCCAGCCTCAGCAACTTAGCGAGGCCCTTAGCAACTTTGTGAGACCCTGTTTCAAAATAAATTTTTTTAAAAGGGGGCCTGGGGGTTTAGCTCAGAGGTAGAATGATCCTGTATTCAATCCCTCATACTCCACACACACACAAGCCCCCAAAGACAGGTGTTGTCATTGTGTATAAGGCTGGGTGTCAGCAAAGAGTCGTTCAGCGTGTTGGGAAGTGGGAGTGGGTTGGCAGGTAGGGTGCAGAGCAGGAGAGCCCTCAAAGAGAAGATGGCATTTAACTCAGGGGACAAACCCTTAAGAGAGACACATTGCTCAAAGCAGTGAGATGGAGGTTTTATTGTTTTGTATTGTTTGCAATATTTTTCCAGCTTCATCTGGATTATAAATTCCCTAAAAGGAACACAGCCCAGAGCTGCGCTGTAAGAGCCCTACAAAAGCCTTGATTCAGCACTGGCAGTACTTCAACAGCAGGGTGTTCAACACTTCATGTGACCCACAGCCACTTAGACAAATGAGGTTTTTCCTGATCCTTTTCTCCTTTTGCATTTGTCGTAAGAGGAAAGCAGAAAATGAGAAATGAATTTCAAATGAGCCAAGACCTGCAAGAGGGAGAGACAAAAACATGAGGCAGCCCTTCCCATCATTCCCAGCCCTGGAAGAGCCTTCCAGATTCCCTGGATAGCTTTATATAACACTCTATATTTCATATACTAGATGCAAAAAAAATAGGGCTATACATAGGCCATTGGGAAACTCTCAGCTTCCTGACTGCTATTTAATGATAACATTTGGGTCTTAGTCACTAAGCATACTTAATAGCATCCAATAATCATTTATCAAGCATCTACTCTATACCAGGCATTGTGCTAAATACCAAGGAGTCAAAAAAGAATAAAGAGGAGACATATAAACAATCTCAGTGTGAATTGGTAGAGATTTATACTTGTGCTATGGAAACAAAGAACCAAAGTTTAACTGTTCAGTTGGATGGTGGGTGGGCTGCAGGTATGTGGGGAGAGCAAAGAGAGTTTCATCTTTAAAATGCAAGAGTAAAGCTGGGTGTGGTGGCGCACAGTTGTAATCCCAGTACTTGGGATGCTGAGACAGGAGGATGGCAGGTTCACAGCCAGCCTCAGCAATTTGTGAGGCCCTCCGCAACTTAGTGAGACCCTGTTTCAAAATAAAGAATAAAGGGCTGGGCTGTAGCTCAGTGGCAAAGCACTTGCCTTGCAAGTGCACCGCCCTGGGTTCGATCCTCAGTCCAAAAAGACAAAAAAAAAAGATCCAAAATAAAGAATAAAAAATCAGGCTGGGGGTGGAGCTCAGAGGTAGAATGCCCCTGGGTTCACCCCATTACCACACACACACACACACACACACACACACACACACAAAGTAAGAATAAAGCTGGGTGTGGTGGCACACGCTTGTAATCCCAGTATTTAGGAGGCTGAGATAGGAGGACTGCAGGTTCAAGGACAGCCTCAGCAAGTAGTGAGACTCTCATCAACCTATGAGTCTTTGTTTCAAAATAAAAATAAAAGGGCTGGGGGTGTAGCTTGGAGGCAAAATGTCCCTGGGTTCAATCTCCAGTACCAAAAAAAAAAAAAAAAGGTAAGGTAGCTAGGCCTGGTGGTACACTTGGGAGGCTAAGACAGGAGGATTGCAGGTTCAAGGACCGCCTCAGCAATTTAGTGAGGCCCTCAGCAACCTAGCGAGATCCTGTTTCAAAATAAAAACTAAAAAGGCCTGGAGGTATAGCTTAGAGGTAAAATGCCCCTGGATTTAATCCCCAGTACCAGAAAAAACAAATACTAGTGGCTGGTGAAACTAACTCGAAGCTAGCCCACATCACTCTGTGTAAAGCATTCTTAAATTGTGTTCCTGCCCTCTAGGAGCTTGGCATTAACTTCAGATTATTATCAGTGAGGCAAAATGTGATCCTTCTCAAACAAAGACATACTGCATAATTATTCTCTGTAGAAAGGAATACCTTAGACTATTCCCCTCCCCCAGTAGAAAGCTAAAATAGGGGACTTTTTTTTTTTTTTTTTTTTGCGGTACCAGGGATTGAACCCAGGGGCATTCTACCTCCGAGCTACACCCCCGGCCCTATTTTTTAATCCTTTATTTTGAAACCGGGTCTCACTAAGTTGCAGAGGGCCTCACTAAGTAGCTGAGGCTGGCCGCGAACCCGGATCCTCCAGTCTCAGCCTCCCAAAGTACTGGGATTACA